>JAQFVV010012439.1:5690280-5841311 GCA_028023455.1 Epiperipatus broadwayi | reverse complement strand
AACATACATTACAATGTCATCCACATAACATACCACATTGGGCGCCATACCCGGGGAAAAAAAAACCTGTACCGGTCAGATTCATCTGTTCATATAACAAGATCTAGCATCTAGGCAAAAGTACCTCGAGTCCAGTCATGCGCAAGATACATAAGTCAGGAACATTCATGAACTCTGCCCTATTTGCCTATTTTCCAGATCTACCAACTTATGAGCAACAATTCCAATGATACTGATCTAATTTATTTCTATCCCGCCGGCATCACAAAGTTGTGACACAAAAAGACTCTTATTTGAACTTTATTCATGTACAAGATATTATGATTAGCGATTTTCGATCATCTAGTAAGTGGAACCTTTTTTATATAACATCAAATCCATTTCTATTCAATAAGTAGATATTTAGAAAGATACAAGATTTATTAAATCAACTTGGAATATATATGATTGCAAACATTATTGATGTTACAGTGTAAATAAAATGGGTGTTTATCTCCCTTGGACGACATTAACCTCCCTTGCAATGCTATAAAATGAACATATTTAATCATCAATAACAAATAATTCATGGCTTTATTCTAATGCGGCTATTTATATGTCAATAATTTATCGATTGAATGGGATACATAAGATTTTTAATAATAGCGCTAGACTACAGTTACATAAAGTTCTTTGAATCCACCATTAATAAAACAATAGCCCTCGTACCAATACTTAAGTTTATTGAGTTGGATGATAAGGATAATTATATTTAATTAATATTTGCATTTGCTATATAAGAACATGTGTGGGAAGCTAATTTGGGAAATAATAATAATGGCAGAAATATCGTATCTGAAAGTGTGAATGAAACATATAAATAAAATGGCAATCCATTTAGCATAATCATAACAGTATGGTTTAGGAGAATTAATAGGCTTTTAATGAGAACAAAATATGGGAGAGTGGTACGTGTATGATGGCAATGGAGAGATCTATTCTAAGATCCAAGAAGATGCTTCAATTCACAGTTAAAGAAGGTGACTCTCTGCAAACATCGGCAGGGTCAGGTCATAAACAATGAAGAATGTGTTTTATTGAATTGCCATAGGCTGAACGTTTGCCAGAGCGAACCCTATGCAATAATATCTCACGCTGAAGAAATCCAAAGAGGTTTTCCAAACCTTGTCCTTGGTATTGGAAGTAAAAATGAATGAAGCACAAAGATATATATAACGAAAGGCCAGTATACACGTAACACTTGCATTAATATAAATATATATATTTAACTAAGGAATAAAGAATTATCGCCTATCTTTATTAATAAAAACCCAGCGTACCGGTATGATTTGATTACTACGTGGATATGGAAGAATTACATTTAATGCTAATATAATATAGTTCATAGAACTAAAGGATTCCCCCGCCCCCCCTTTATGTATTACTTTAAACTACACATAAACTTTCCACAACGTATAAATAATACAAATCTTTGGTTTTGAATGCTTTAATAAATAAATACTTTTCATATTATTAAATATATATAGAGTCGGTGGTGGCTATTGATTTCAAGAAAGCAATATTAATTTAATTCATATAAATCTATTTGCAGATTTTAGAAGTTAGCACTATTATTTAATTAACCAAAAAAACACATTTCTAAGAAAATAGATTTTTACTTAGTTTTTGAAAATAACACTGTACAATAATTATCAAATTCTGATTTTATTTCCCCAGACTGGCAGGTGCCCGCTATACTAAGAATAACAAATTTGTTTTTAAAAAATACTAGATTAATTACCCTCTGAAAAGTAAGGAGGGTTTTCTTTTATTAAAAGAGATAGTGTAAGCATTGGCGATTCTGGGGGAAATTATCGACATATAATTTAGTATCTGAAAGTATAAAATATAATAATGAAAATAAAGTACTGCCGCATAGACGTGAAATTAAGAACTAATAATTATTCAGGAGAGGTTTAATGTAGGAGAGATTACAGCTAAGTTATATATAGAGAGAACAAGGTACAATTAACAAAAAGGTAAGAATTTTACAAATTGATTCATAACTAATATTAAATTTTACAAATGAAAGCTTTACAAAATGTTTAAAGAAATAGATAGGTGAGAGTTAAAATTATTCACAGTATCTTTAAAGGTCTAGCAGCATTTGACATGATTACCTCTGTAAAACATGATGGTTCTTTTGATGATTTCAATTCCCTCGGAGACTAGATCTAGTTTGTCAAGCACAGTTATTCAGGCAGGCAATAAGTTTATTATTTAACAAATAGGCATATAATTATAGTCTATGAGTATCGGGATCCATGGGCACAGATTCCAGGGAAGGCCATCTCGAATGGCAAGAAAGGTGACTCAGTACACATTGAATTTAACGAACGCAAATTTTCTTGGTGACTGCTCTCATTGACTGTCTTAGTTACTCTCCAAATTAATTTGTAATTATTCCATGCCTTGGTATTTTTGGAATCCTTTTCTGATTGGTCATTGCAGAATTTGTACATACGATTTACCCATTGTGCTGGAAGATGCCATTGTGAGATAAGTTTTCAATTCGAAATTAAATTGATAAAAAAAAAATGTTTGTAACAAAAGTAAATCAATTAAGTTTAGTTTCTACTTTTGATTTTAGAGAAACTTTTAATTAAAGTTATGTTAGAATATTATACAAGATTACGCTTCTCACCTTTAATTAATTTTGACTAATTACAATCGCATCTTCCATATTGGATTTAAAAGAAAAGTGGAGTTTAATAGCAAAAATAATTTAAAAACACAATTTTATAAAATTTCATATAATGAACTTTTCCAATAAATATTTGCTCAGCACGTTTGTCTCTACAATATCTATAGATATCTGAGCTGCAATTAATAAATACTTATTATATCTTTTATAGAATAACAAAATGCAGAAAATATAATATATTGATATTATAGCTTGTTATAATTAATCTTCCATTCCCTATTGTGTATATGTATTCCCTCTTTAAATACTATATTTATTATTTTTATTTTGTGAGTTTAAATTCAGATATTTAGGCATATATCTTCGTTAATAAATATGTTAGTTAATAATACTCAAACAAAAGATAAAAAAATGTGTTAGTGAGTGGAATATATATGCAAGAATAGGGTTTGAATTTAGGTTGGTAGCGGAAGATTTGAAGTGGGCTGTGAAGCGCAATCTGAATCTCAGATTCCGCTTCATTAATGATCTTATTTTAAGACATTTTAAGTTTAAAGATATTATAATTAATCAATCAAAGTTTTTATAGTGACCTGTCAAAATTGACTTTATTATTTAAAAAAAAAAGAAACTTATGTTTAATAACTGATTCAGACTA
Source organism: Epiperipatus broadwayi (assembly GCA_028023455.1). Lineage (NCBI taxonomy): Eukaryota > Metazoa > Onychophora > Udeonychophora > Euonychophora > Peripatidae > Epiperipatus > Epiperipatus broadwayi. Next base: position 5,837,970 of record JAQFVV010012439.1, on the reverse strand, counting down.
TTTTTTATGTTACTCATGTATATGTGAATTTTATATACTTTTAATGTATTTTAATCCAGGAATTAATTATAGAAAGTATATTTTGAATAAATTTTACTATTGTGTCAAATTAAGATGTGTAAATGTGAGTGTGCACACATATATATAAAATTTTAATTAAATTTTGTTTTGGATGATGATTGAAATATATCCATCAAATATACTGCACATCTGTGTGCATATATATATATATATCAGTGAGTGTCATATAGACACATAGAGGTAAATTTTAATCATTTATAGTATTTTTCTATAATTTAAAATTTTAATCATTTATTTTATTATTTTATAACAACTCAAATATGTCTAAAAATTATAATGTCATTTGTCTGTGTGCAAATATCAATATGTGTCAGATAGATGTGAATAGATAAATTTTAATCATTTATAGTATTTTTATGTAACTTAAAATTATTGTAATTATGTTATGACTATTCAAATATGTCCAGAAATTATACAACATGTCTGTGTGTGGATATATAGGTTTTTGATATGAACATATATGTAAATTACAATGTAATAACTTAAATTTTGTATATTAATCAAAATCAAAAGGCTTTTAAGTATACGGTTGAATTTTGCAGACCTTAATATCATTTTTTAATTGTTATTAATAAACTTGTATTTAATTGTTAAAATTATTCCAGTGACTTAATTCTAAAAAGAATTTAGAATATTGTATGTATTGCATCATCTTAATAGAGTTTATATTCTCTGAGCAGCATTTGAGTATAACAGTCTGACATATTAAAGGGGATGCATTTTAGTGTATATGGGCATCCAGTGATGATGATGATATTCCCATCAATCATCATCATTCTGGTTAGAACAAAAAGAACATTCTTTAAAGCCCTGCACTATATTTTAATTTAGTAAACTTATAGCTGGCTAGTACATCAATGGTACTAAGTGGCCATAACATTGATGATAATCAACATGTAATATCCCAGCATTATTATTTTATGGTTATATATTTATATAGATTAGCACTTAGGTTTGTACTTCCAAATTAAAGTTTAAATAGTTACCCCAAGCTGGCAATGGCTCAATAGTTAGCCTGGTCTACCCTAGACCCAGTTCAAATGCAGTCACAACATTGACTGTTGATTTATATTGATTGTTGATCATTTGTGATGATGGATTATTATTATACTTATTTATACTTATAATAATGGTGGTTCATGTATGGTTAATTATACTTATAGTTACTCTAAGGAGTTAATTGGGTTATTTCTTTTAGAGATCTCATGATCTCTTGGTCTCTTTAATACATAAAATTTATTATATATTTTTTAATATTGCTCATTATTTTACATTTTGTATTAAAATCATTATTTGAAATACCTTATTTACTTGGGTTTGGTGATGTTTTGCCATCATACCAGGTTCACACATCTCCAACTTATCCCTCAGATTCCTCATCACATTATAATATATATATAAGTACAACTGATAATTGCAATTCTAAATTTGTTAATATAAACTATTCAAAAATAAAAGTCTTTAAGCATATCCTTTGATACAAAAAAAAATAATTAGATACAAAACTAAAACATTTGAAGACAATTTTTGGGATATTGAAGAAAGAAGTTAATATGCAACATAAATTTTTACAGAATTTTAATAATTTATTTTAATGAGTGTTTCATTTTATAATCAAATCAATAATAAATGTAGCAAAATCATTCCAATTCTTTTGTCTCACCAATAATAATTAGTAGCATCAAGAAATAGAGATAAAAACAATTAAAAACAAAATAAATAGGTTTATTGTATTGATTAACAAAATTCAATATAAAATAAACTTATATCCCAATGAACAACACTTCAGAAATTGCCTCAGAGTTTTAGCATATATATAAGCTCATTTCAACATTTAATAAATTCTTGTTTTAGTAACATCTGAGTTTGTAATACTAAATCAATATTACAATCAAATCTTTGAGGTAAACAAACAATTAGATTATAATCTTGGCATTAGAAATTCAAAACAATTTATGCAAAATACTAATACAAACATAGAAATAAAATCCTGGCCGATACTATGACATATGAGAAAACATAGAAATAAAATAAACTAACTCCTTCTTTTTAAAACTTGTTTTTTATATGACTATCTCCTTCTTTTTAAAACTTGTTTTTTATATGACTATAGTCATATAAAAAACAAGTTTTAAAAAGAAGGAGTTAGTTTGTTTTATTTCTATTTTGGATATTTATGAACTATTTTGAAAAGAAGAACTCTGTGCTTGATATATTAAATTATTTAATACAAACATGTAGTTTTAAATATATTATCAATTTCTTTTATATTAAGTAATTTCTTTGTATTGCTCATCTGAATATCTAATCTATTCAGTTCTAATGTTGTGTTTGGATTTAGCTGTTTATATAAAACATTCATGTAATCTTAGTTTTAGAGATATAATATCAAGAAAAAAAGCGAAATTTAAAAATCTTTATCTGAATGTAAATTTTGCTTACGTTAAACAGTGCACTGAAAAATTAGTAGACAATTATTTAGTTTCAATATTAAAACTTTCTTTTTCACAAGCAAAAATCCTGATTTTTTATATAAACCTAAAGCCCAAAAGTTAATGACATCCGTTTTTACATTGCATTTTTTTACGTAGTGGCCATTCCGCTGAAATAATATTCTAGCTAGAATAAAAAACAATATGATCAAAATCTATGAGAGAATGAATCTATTAATTTTTAAAAATATTTAATACTTTAAATAAGTGCAAGGAAACTCAGTCTTTCTAGCTTTATTGCAGCTTATTATTTTATTTATATTTTCTTTATCGAGAAATGTTTTTAAAAGTCATCAAACGTAAACAAAAGAAAATACTGATACTTTTTAAACCGATTTCCAGCTATGATTGGACAAAAATATTTCATATAAAAACATTAATTTAGATACAAGTTTATTTTTGAAAAACAACAGTTCAAAACCCCATTGCCTTGACAAAAATGAAAAAGAAACAATCGAAATATTAGTTGCCTACTTCGACAGAGAAAATTTTGGTGTCTGTAGATGAGGACTTTTTAAAGGCTTTTTAAACATACACACATGTATATGTATATATTATTAAAAAAAAAAAACAGACCTTAAAAACTTTTAGTTATTTGAATAGATAAAATATAAAACAAAACAACAAAAGGATGTTTTACACGTCAATGTAAAACAAATAATAAAATATATTGCATATCAAAGAAAAACAATTTAATAACTTGAAGGTATTTATATATTCATGCCAAACATTTTAAAAGATCCTGCAGCAAATATACATGAGTTTTCTAAAGATATCAGAAACGAAACAATAATTTATTTGATTTAATTCAAATTTTCATTAAGTTTAGGAAAAGTTCTAACTATCGCATACAATCACGTTCTTGTAAATTATCGTTACTTATATTGTAAATATTTCACCACTTAGTGCATTGCCCCAATTTATCCTAAATGTATATATAATATTTAATATACAAAATTATTGCAACAGTAATATTCGACTTATTAGAATTTAGTCAGATTATTATTAATAAATTTAAACTTATATTTTCATGATGTAGGAAAGCAATTTTTAATTAAAAAATAAAAAAACAGTCACAATTGAATTCTGCATTCATTGCACTGTAAAACAACAGAACTAATGGTTAATACACCATTTCTATTAATGTAAATTTCTAAAAATTACAACGCCTTAAGTATTAATGTCGCTATAAAATCTTCAATCTGTTTTGGACTACATTAGAAATTTGGGTAGATAATAAGAGAGCCTCTTCAAGTTATTACAATCACTAAAAAAGATAGAAAAACAATCTCACAATACGTAACAGATTTCAATATTACCAGATTTTGATTTTGTATTCATTGATATTACAAGTAATATATTAGTGATAAAGCATCCAGTTATATACTATATATATATCCGCTATGATCTTTCATTAAACAATACTATATATAATTTGTAAACTATTAAGGAAGATAGCTTCCTATTTTTTTATAACATAAAGATTCTTCATTTTAATAAATAGTCATATTATTAATTTAATCTTTTTTTTAAGACTTACTTTATTACTAATTATTTACACAGTTAATTTTACATTGTTTACTGTTAAGCATATATACATACATTTTTTGTATTGTAGATTTATATTTCTTTTTTTTTTTTTACAGTATTTGGCTATTGAATATTATTTATGGAGCTTTGAGACCATTATCTCTAGATAGTAGTCTTACAATTGGTAACAGTTCCTGATCACCATATTTTTTTACTATACTATTTGAGAGGTATTTTAGAGCATTCACATATGTGATAAATTAAGCATAGTTGTTTTTCCAATATATTGTAAATTTTTTTTTATCAAAGTCTAAAGATGATTGAGATAACCATCTGGATATAAGCATATGCACTATAACTAATGCATTATAGAGTTCAAATTTTTTGATGTGTTTCTGAGCATCTACTTGAGATTAATTATTTTAGTTTGATTAATTATTTTAATTGGGAAATCAAAGACTCTTTGTATTGTAAAATAAGTACATGATTGAAAAATACTAATAAGTCCCGTGTGTGTGAAATACAGGACTAAACCAATAAACATCACATGATCACCATTTCAACTTGAATTTTGTCAATGAGAAATTGCTTACTTGGAATTCTATCTTGTGGTATACAAAATACTTAAATTTGACTAAAGGCTTAACTATAGGATATGCAATTTGTTATACATACTCTTATATGACATCCTTCCTAGTGTGTTTATGCTAAAATCTATGAAATTTAAGGTATTAATAATACAAAATACTTCAAACTATGGATGCTGTTATTTTTTGATAGGATGTCAATATTTTTTAATACTTTTTCCAAAATCTCAATACTATAATTCCTTATTGTTTTCATCTTTAATTAATTAATAATAACAGTGTCTCATAATATAATATTTTATCTCTAACTATCCAACAATATACTCAAGTTTGATATCTGTACATATTATCTGATAGCAATAATGTTAATCTTATAATAAATTATATTTCCATAAACATTTTCAAAATTATTTCAAAATCGGATAAATTGTATTGCTTCATTATCATTGCTTCACCACTATAAAATTGTGGATAGTATCACATATCTTTTAATCATAGTCTTTAACTTTTTAATTTGTTTATTTGAATGAAATTCAAAAACATTTCAAACAAAATTTGTTACCTAATAACTAAATTTGGCATATAATGCTGAGGTTTAGTATACATTTTTGTTATTTTGCAGTTATGGTGATTTTGAGATTATTGTTGAAGCTAATTATATTTCTTATAAATTATTTTTCAAATGGAAATCTATTATGCAAAAATAAAATCATTTCACACCATATAATATTAAAATTGTGTATTGATAAAAATGTCTCTTTTTCTGGATTAATATCTGGTGTAGTATTTCTATATTAGCTCAAGTTTAACTTATGGTTTTAATAAAAAAAAACGGAATTTTGATTTTTAAGTATTACAGGATTTGGCAGAAAAAATATATAAGAATATGAAATATATATATAGGATTTGGTTTAGTAACACAATGTATTTTCTCTAACTAAACAAAAAATATTAATATTGATTTTAATTTATTAACAATTAATACTTATATCAATTAAATTATTCTAAATATTATTTAAATAAAACTTTAATACATATTTGATGTTAAGAATAAGAAGGCAGTCAAGGGTTTAAAAATATACAATGCAATATATGTAATATATATGTAGGTATATAATAAGCCTATATTTCAGTTATTTCATTGTAGAGATGTCTGCCCATCCCTTGTATATCTATTAAATGGATTATGTCCTGTATATGAAGGGTCAGATTGACTTTAGATCAACATGGGATCTCAGCCTCAAGGTGGCCTTTGAGCACTCCATCATCAGATTTTCAACTGGATGGACAGTTGAAGAGTTGAAATGTGGAGTGGACTGAAGCCTGTCCATTAAAGTATGAAGATTGGCTATCTTAATATATATCTGAGCACTTGTTGCATATATGTGCGGAGATGATAATCTGGACCAACTGATGATTGCTGGTTTAGCATGAAATACGTGTATTAGTGATTATTTATCTTTTCAACATATATGTGTTCAAGTGTATCAGTGAGATGAGTAGAGTGGTGAGTGATGGGTGGTGAGAAAGTCTGTGCTCATATACCTTATATATTACATATATTGATGCAGGTATATAATAAGCCTGTATTTCAGTTAATGCATTAATGTAAATTAATAGTTATTGGTATAATTTTTTTTAATACATTGAGCAATAATATTTCAAATTCGTCATTTTTCATAGAAATTGAGAAAATAAATAGTGATATTAGGAATCATTAAAATTATGTTTACAATATATTTTTCTACATTTTCTTATATTCATCTTTAATATCATATAGCTATTCACTCATTTTTATATAATTTTTTAACATGAGTACTCACATTCTTTTTTGTATTTCATTAGAATTTAATATCAAACTGAATCATTTTATCAGGGAGCATCCAAGCAGATGTACAAATTCATACTTATACTTATATATAATTATATTTTGTTACATTTTTTTTCTTAAGCAAACACAATAATCATTTATAAATACTGGATGTTTAGATACTCTTCAGATAACATCATATATATTAGAAAACAAAAAAAATTTATACTTTCTTTTTAATTAAAATTAATACTTGTAAATAAAATTATAACTTAAATCTATAAATTAATATGCTTTTTAAAAAAAAATTATCAGATTTTTTTAATAGATGTTTTTTTCGAAGGTCAATTTCAACAAAATAAAACATAAAACTTATATTTAAAATTATATTCTTAAATATCTCCTGTTAATGTTTGCCTAGATGTTTGTTTATAATGATGGCATTTTAGTTCTATATATGCGTTGGTCTATTTTCATCATCTAATATTAAATATTGAATGTCATTAGAAAAATTAAACTTTATTTAAATTTTCAATTGCATTCAACTGCTAATAATAACACACAGGATACTATGTACACATCATTTCAACCAGTATTACTCATCTCTTCTTCAGATATTGCTGGTCTGCTTAGTGACAGTACTAGCATGGGAATGTAACAATCTAACCAAATGAATTCCCCTTCCAAAGCCAATAGTCAGTAGAAGTTTCAAATACATCTCTATGTGGTTCCCCCTGATTTTTCCATTTTTCTCATTAGGGGTTTCCAGACATTATGAATAATCACACTATGTTGACTCATGCAGTTATTTGCTAATGTTACTATTCATAATGTCTGAAAAACACTAATTAAGTTTGCATTTAGGGAAAAGTGGAGAAATCAGGAGAAACCTCATAGATAAGTGTATAAAATTTCTACTTACTATTACCTATATCAGAATGGTTTAGTTGGTTAGAGGGTTAACATAAAACTTAATATTCAAGAATATAATGATCCAAATTTAGTTCTCATGCTAGTACTGTCACATGTCAGGCCAGCAATGACTGAAGAATAAGAGAGAATAAATACCATTTGAAACATTGTATATATAGTAATATGGATGTTATTATGAATAGTTGAATGTAATTTAAATTTAAATAAAGATAACTTTTTCTAAAGAAATTCAATATTTTATATTAGATGATGAAAATAGTCCAACTTATAAACACATCCCTTGTTAATCATTCTTTTTCTATCATAACTAAAGATTTAATGACATCTTTTTCCTCTTTACACAAATTATATTAAATTTTATTTATTTATTTTTATACAATTTTTGATAATTAATATAACATCAAAACTAGATATCTGGAGACATAGATGTTATTATGATTGATTTAATATTTTATTGCAAATATTGACATTGTGAGTTCAACCTGGAAATCATCATACCATTGCTGCTCTGAATTTGACCTGCAAATATTATCTAATAATACTTAGTAATCACAAATCATTGTAAGTTATCTTATTTATTTATCCTGTATCCAATGTTAATTGTAATACTCATATATATATTGCTTATAATAACTCCCCTCATATACACTTTAATGCAATTTTTTTTTCAATAATTTATTTATTTTCCTGACAGTTTTGACTGTTCTGCAGTCTTCATCAGAGTGATCTTAACCTTCTCTCCCTTTTAAAATTAAAATTATTTTTTCCTTAAAGTGTATATGAGGGGAGGTATTATAAGCAATATATATGAATATATGAAAAAATGCAAAGAAAGTAAAAGAAGAAAAATAAGAATATTAATTGTAATACCATCAAATTATCATTATGCTGTGTTTTGAAATCCTTGCTAAATCAAGAATTACATAATTTTCTATTTAGAAAAGTTTTTGTAATCATCTAGAAGTTACAATAAAACAACTTGACTTTACCAAATTTTGGACTATTATTTTGTAAAAAAAAAACCAATAATGCATACAATGTAATCATTAACAAAATAAAAAAAAAGTAACTGAATGGGTTTCTTGCTTGAAAGTTCATTAGAAATTTAGACAGTGGAAGTGACACATCTGTTTGTAGGCAGTAGATGTTAAGCATCATCATCTATTTGTCTATCACTACACCAAACCATATATTTTTTAATTTTTTTTCATATGGCATAGCATTGGCCAGGAAGTGAACCTGCTAATGCATGACAATTGCTTGTAAGACAGCTGTGCTGACCTCTTGACCACCAACGCTTGACTATATTTTTTAATATTATAAATGCGTAACATAATGACTACAATAAAAATATTTCTTCCATATATCACTAAAATAGATAAAAAATTCAAATTATATTCATAAAAAAAATAATGTCTTTTCTTTAGAATAATAAAATACTAAATTTCAACAGAAACTGAACACTAAAATTAATAATTTGGATTTTCAGAACTGTCCTATTGTTGAAACTTGGAATTCTCTTAAGAAATGTATATGAAGTCAGTTCTCCAAGAGAAACATCATGACTCATTTTCTGACAATGATTTTATTAAGTGATTTTATTAAAAGGAAATATGTAATTATTTTTAGTGAGAAGAATAATAGATTAAATGCATAACTTCATAATAAATAAAAAGATATGAAGTCAGAATTTCAATGACTTACAAAAAGGCTTAAAAATTATTAGGGGGTTAAAGCTGTGAAGAAGATACAATATTTACTGATCATGGTCATTCTAGATTTTTTTGATGGTTTAAAAGCAACATATGGATCTGAGAAAGTTATCACAATCCTATTGAATCCAGCAATGGTACTTTCTAATATGATGATAAAGATATTTTGAAGAAGTAGAAAGAGTATTTTCATGATCTTTTTGAAAAATAATACAAAAATTGAGATAGCAACCTTTAATGATATATATATATATATTATTTACTCATTTAGATTTAAGCAGAGATATTTGGCTTAGTGAAGTCAAGACAATTCTTTCTATATCTTAAAAATGGAAAGGATGCACATCTGGATGAAATTAATGGAGTTTTAAAATATGTTTATGATTTGTTAGTTTCAAAAGTATTGCAGTATTTTAGGAATATTTGGGCCCATGAAATTGTGCCATGCAATTGTGTGGTTATTTTTATTGCTACAATTTTTAAAAACAAAAGGAATAGATAAAATTGCAGTAATTATCATGAAATATCAACATTATGTCAGACAGCAAAAGTACTTTCAAGAATTTTGTTAAATAGATTGCTTCCATCTATAAATGAGTTAATAACAGAGACTCAACTTAACTATACAAATCAACAAGCACTATAGATTTGAGTGTTGGAAACAAAAAAATAATTTATATATTGCTTTTATTAATTTGCTCAATTTGATAATAAATGATTGTTCATCAACACTTATTTATATTATTCAGATTCCACATGATGTAATGAGGGAAAGTGTCTTTATTACAAATAGAAAATCTAAGGTATTTCAAAGCAAAATTGGTGTTAAATAAGGTTGCTACAACATTATTTTATATGTTTACTATAAGTTGTCTTTAAAATTGTTCATAGGCAGTTTAATAAAATAGGAAACAAAATAAGATGCAGGTTTGATGGTGACATTTTTCATTTGAATAATTAAAATCGAAAACAATAATTTCTTTCTTTTGGATTCTGGATTTACAGTATGTTGATGATTTTGTTATTCTTGTCAGTTCAAAAGACAATTTACAGAAAAAATTAAATGTTTTTAATCAGCTGATCTGAGGGTGGGCAAAATGAAAGAGATAATTAATTCTGACTCTTTTGTCGTTTATGTAAACAAACGTATGCTTGGTCGGTGTTTTTGGTAAAACGCCATCTATTGATCATAAATACAAGTGACAGCAAGTTAACGTGATTAAAACTTGTTTTTGTTTTTCATATATATATATATGAAGATTGGATTATTAATGAATTTTTTATAAAACTCAAGTTATTTATAAGCTTGTGATGAAAAAAATTCCAATACAACTTTTAAAGTGTATGATTATTAACTCAAAAATATAAAGCAGCTTAAATATTTTGATAGTTTTATAAGTAGAATAGTGACATACAATATAGTCAATTAGCTGTTTTAACAAGTTAAAAGATAAAGCATTGTATCACAGGAAAATTAGTACTGCTGCTGATATATATATATATTATAGAAAAGTGAGACTTGGGTACACTATCAATGTAATATAAAGGCCTTAGAAAAGTTTCATTTGAAGATGCTCTAAAATTTTAAAAATACAATAATGACAAGATCATAAAACCAATGAATAGATTTTCCAGTTTGATAGATAGGAATACATTATTGTAAAATTGTACCTCCATTGGATTGCATATGTAAAACAAATTAACAATGTAAATCTTTCTAATAGGATGTTTTGTGGTAAACTTGAGCATGGGTTTCATATAAGAGGTAGATCCAATCTATGTTATAAGTATTAACTCAATGTCATTTTAAAGAAGTGCTATGGCAATAGTTTTCATTAGGAAAATATGCCAGACAATAGAATTAAATTGGAGATTTACAATTGGCATATTGTTTAAATATAGCATTTTGCTGAAGAAATTAAAAGATAACATAAAACAACAAGTTGAGAAAAAAAAGGCATTCAATATGTGAATATATTTGTAGGTTATACATTGGTTTGTATAGTCAGAGCAAATTTTCCCTCTCTTTCACCTTTATTTCGTTCTCTTTTTTTTTTGGTGTTAGAATAGCTTCACTTATTTATCAATATTTCTTTATTTTTATTACTTTCTATTTCTTGTTGATAAGAATATTTATTTTCTCTAATTATTGGCTGTAATAAATTTAAATATAAACTAAATTGTTGAATATTTATATTTGCATATAAGTAGTATTTTCATACTGTTGATAGATGTTATTATACAAACTGTAAATTATTTATTCATTCCTTCAAGCTTATCTATAACAAAAATATTAGATTAGTATATGAATAAAATATCACTATTATATAATGTTAAAAGTATTAAAGATGTACTTTTATTTAAACATGAAGTCTTTCCAATAATATTATACACGAATCTATCTCAAATTATCCCTAAGTATTTAAGTAGTAAACAAATTTTGCATAATCCAATGTTGATTTATAATATTAATTTTTCTCATAAATTATAAGATAATCTTTAAGGTATGAAGGATATACATGCTATTCTTTTTAACTTTTGAATGTGGATGGTATTTAAATCTAACGCCTACCTTAAATGCAGGTGATACGCAGTAATCCAGACTGTGCTTTAAAAATATTATTCATTCTGATCTTTATAAATACATATAACTAAAAATTTTACCTTTGACCACTTATTCTTAGGATAAATCTTAAAAGAATGTTATTTTTTAATAAACACCTTTTGCATAAAAGAATTATAATAAATCATATATAATATCATATTTTGTCATTATTTACTTTATATAATATTTTCTTATTAACTTCAAATCATTTGGAAGTTTTGCATACTTAATTCTTAATCTTGAAATGTTATTCTAAGACATTTTTCTCATCAGAAAATGGTATGCTTGAGATAGACATTTTTTTTTTTTTTGAGAATCAAATTATATATAAATCAAAATAATATTTTTACACTATTTTGATATAAATTTGAAAACCAATATGTTCTACTTTTTAAATGAATCTCTTCTAAAATGTTTGATCAAATTTTTTAAATTTTTCATTTCAGTTAATGTGTATTAAAACCAATAATTGATTTATTTATGTCTGAGTCAAAGTCAATCATCTGAAATATTTATACAAATAATATATTGAATTTAAATGTTATTAAGCTAAAATAATTTATTTATTAGATTTTTTATTAGATTTTATTTTTTATTAAATTCCTTTTAATTAATTTTATGAAGTAACTTTGATTTTATTTTGAAAACATGCATACAAAGTTTTATTTTATTTGATAATGATGTGTTTTAAATATATACATGTTTATAGGTAGACTAATATAATAATATGTTTACTTATAATATTTTATTTTAATTAATTAATTAAACTTTAAAGAAAACATCTTTTAATCTTTTGTTAATCAACTCTTGATATTCTCTTCATTTAATTTAAATTATTTTCAATTTTATAATATTTTTATTAACTTTGAATATTGCTGGACTTGCAAATAATCTTAAAAACTGGACAATTATACAGAAAAGATAGTCTATATATTTTTAGTTTAGCTTTTATCTAGTGTGTTTTTGATATATAAAAGTACCATAATCAAAGCACTATAATTATGATATTGTTATATATCAAATATATGCTAAATAAAAGCTAAATTTAAAATATATAAACTACTTTTTCTGTGTAAATGTCCAGAACATATATATGAATATTACAATTACCCAAAAAAAGAAAAAAAATATTTGGTATTGAGTTATAAACATGGTCTTTATTTGATATATATATATATATTGTAACAAGATGAGTTTCATAGCACACAATAATATAGTGCATGTTCATGCACACATGCACATATATATATATAGTTGAAAGGAAAAGGAAAAATAAACACAGACATAAATTTTTGTAGATATTTTTCTACATTTCCTGGAATAAAAATAATAAGTAAAGAGTTAAATAACTCAATTTAAAATAAAATTTTATTATGAAATAAATATTTAAAAAGGTCTAATAAATATTATTATAATTCTGATTTTGAATTTAAAAACAAGCTTGTATACATATATCTCTGTAAAAATTTCTATTATCTATTTTGAAATCTTTGTAATTAATTAAACTGATAAAAATTCCAAAAAGTAGCTTTTAATTAAAAGTGATTTGAAGAGAGTAAAAACATATATGTAAATCACACCTTTGGTCAAATTCCAAAGGATTAAAGTTAATTGGAATCAACTTTTTTCAATCAGATTTTAATAAAAATTTTAAGCTTGTTTTCAAGAGGAATTAGAGAGATAAAAAAAACCCATGTTTTTAAATTTAGTGTTGTAACCACCTCAAATGAATCTATAAAAAAGAACTGATAAAAATATAAGTCAGTCTGGCTTTAATATTTTTGAGAAGCGATTAATGAAAAAGCTAGCTGCAGAGATAACTACAAAGTTGGCTAAAATATTTTGTGAAGAGTTGGTAATTGTAGCAGAGAATGGCAACAGTAAAGCTGCTGCATATATGGCTAGTAGAATTATACAGAGAACTCCCATGAGCATATAAGAATGCAGAGAAGTAGCTGCTCTTCAGTTCAGTAGTACAGTTTGAATTTACATGGAGGAAAAAGACCCACTTCTTTGTGTTGAAATTCATAGCCTTAAAAGTGTTCTGAAAAACAGCTTGCTGTGAAGCTTAGCAAATCCTAGTCTAAGTGGAACCAACTGCAGAACAGTCCTTACTTGGACTATACAAATGATAAACCAGCAAGCTCACCAAGAGACTTCCTGAAACAGATGAATAATTAATTACATGTATGCGGTATCAGCTATGTGCAGAGAAGTATAGATAAACATATATAAAATGGTGAGTGACTTTATATATAACGAAAAAATGACATTTTAAAAGTGATAGTGATATATATATATATCGAAACAGATATTTTAAATAATTTATATAGTGAAAACGATACTTAAAATATATATTTTTAAATTTAAAGACTTCTAATTAATCAATCAACAATAATCCTTACAATACAGATTTTGTTTATTTTCAAAAAAAAAAAGGAAATTGTAATAAGTAAAGTTAGAATTTAATAATTGATTCATATCATTTTTTTTTTGAGGGAAAAAGAAAATACTCTGATTGACTTTAAAAAGAGAAAACTTTTTATGAAAGTGTTTATACACACATGTATGTATGAAATTTATGTACATTTTCCAAAGAAATTTATTATGAAAATATAATATTATTACTGTTCATTTCATTTCAAAAGATATATTTTTTATTTATAGAGCAAGGTACATAATTGTGTATACAGGTAATAGTTAGAGCTGCTAATAACAAGCATTGTCTGCAATGGATCTACAGGGATACAGTTCATATAGGAGGGTTAGGAGGTAGGTCATCCCATCCCTTTTATCACAGCAGTAGGGGGAGGAATCAGCCTTTATAGGTTAGAGGCATAGTCCATAGAATGAAATGGAATGTCTTAAAACTTATATTTTAAGTTGTTCTCAGGTCTGAATTGCCAACTGGTCTGGGCATACACACACACATATATAGATGTAAATATTTAAACATTTATAGTATTTTTTTATACCCAACTAAAAAGTTTAATCATATATTTATTATTTTATATGATGATTGTAATATAAGTCAATTGTACAAAATATTTATGTGTGTGCATATATGTCAATGCTTGTCACATAGGACATATATGCAAATTTTAATCATTTTTTGTCATTGTTAAATGTCAATTGAAATATATTCATGTAATTGTAAAATGCGCGGTTGTGCACATATATATATATATGTAAATGACGATATAGTAACTTAAATTTTGTATATTAATCAGCAAATTACAATGTGATAATTTGAAATTTTGTATAGTAATCAAAATCAGAAAGCTTATATGTGTGTAATCATATTTTTATAGACTTTAATTTCAATTTTTTGTTATTGTTGTTAATAAACTTGTATTCAATTGTTAAAAATTATGTAAATCATCTATTGGTCACAAACAGTAATAGTGCTTATCTTCTCTGGACTAGATTTGAGCACAGGATAAATATATGAATGGGGATGTGTATTTAGTGCTTTTGGGCATCCAGAGATGATCAATCACCATCCTGGTTGGCACAAAAGAGAATACTCTTTAAAACCCATACACTACCTTTTATTTTAGTTTTGTCTTATTAGAAGTTAAGTTTATAGTTGTCCACTACAAGTAGCCTGAGCATTGATGATGATCGCCATATTTTAATATGCCAGAATTATTGTTTACAATTTTCTGGTTATTATTCTTATATATTCCCACTTAGTTTGTGCCTCCAAATTAATGATTAAACAATTGCCCCAACCTGGAAAAGGCTTATATTCTGGTCTATAGAAGATCCATTTCCAACCCAGTCATGAGATTGACTTGTGATTTATTGTACTCATTTATTTTAATTGTTGATCATTCATGATGATGAATGGTTTATTTTGAGTATTACTTTTAATTACTTTTACTTTATAATGCTGGTTCATTATACTTGTAGTTGCTCTTTTGATCTCTCAATGATCTCTCAGATATTCTCTTGATCTCATGCTTCTCTTAAATATATCTTACTTACATATACTTTTGTAAATTATTGGCATTTCATTTTAAATTGACTGTGAGTGATGATGATTTTCCATCACCCAGTTCAAACCCTTTTTGTGACCACTTCCTACACTCCATATATATATACATTAACATATCTGGACAACAACCATTATTAATGGTAGATATAAAAAAATCTTATAGCTGAGTCTTATTAGATTTCTTTCTTTTTATATAAGAATTCTAGTAATACTAATCTAAATCATTCCATGTCTAATAGCTAATATATTATTAAACCAATATTAAATGAACTGTTTAACAATAAAATAATAATCATGAGACTTATTGTCCTATCATCCAGTTAGGTAACCTTTTTAACATTGATCATATATCAAAATCATACCCTCAATGGCATAGAAATACCACACAACTTTAACTCCATTAAAATATCAATGATATTCTAATAACTAACAACAAAATCAATAAATTATACCAAATATTAAAATTTCCCATATTTTTAACAGTAATAATATACTATAATCCTCATCTATTTATTGAAATTATTTTTATATCACTCATTTACTAACATTTCTTAAATAAATAAACATTTCAGATAAATATTGTTTCTTAAATGGATATAATCCACATAACAAAATGTAGAGAGGGATTTTATTCACATCCAGCTACAGTTAAAATAATTAAGAAACAAATGTAATAATAACTTTTTCACCTTTCAACTAATTAACTAACTTTTCTTATAAATTGACTATGAAAAAACAACAAGACTTAATTACCATAATTAATTTCAAAATAATTTACTATCACAATGGATTATGATTCAATTATTCTTACATGGCATGTTAATCACTCAACTCTTGACTATAATCATTGAGAATGATGTAGAAAATGTAAATTAATTAATATTTTTAAATGCAATATCAAATGTATTGAATAATCATCATATTTTTCTTATCTATTATCTTACCTAAAGTTATGTGCAACAATTCCAAATATATTCAATTATTAAGGATGATTAAAAATGACTTGGGTATAAGAAATGAGGCTATTAACACTTTATTAATTTAAAACAAACATTAACATTTATTATAGTAAGATTATACATATTGAAAAATAATTTACAAATATCTTAGCTTTAATGAACAATATTTGAAATACTGTAACAATAATTTACAAAATAAAATTAAGTAAGTAATTATTACAAAATAAAATAATAAATACTTCATTCTGAAGTAATTTTCAGATAGGATCTAGTATAATACAATACTTTACCCCATTATAAGTAATACATTTCTTACTATTTTATATTAAAATATATTAACAAAATAGTATACAAGTTGTATTTTCATCAAGTACAAATATTTCACAAATGTATTCATTTACATAGTAACTCCTCCACCTTTAACCATTATACAATATTATTATATAATTACAATTCTGTAACTTGTATCTTTTTCTTATATTTCGTTATTTTGTTATAACATAAATGCTTGATTATTTTAGACATTTATTAAGATATGGCATTTTATTCCATTAAATACAATAATAAGAATAAATATCAGGTATTAAAACAATGAGGATTGCCAATTCCTCAACAAGCTTTGTGATAAATGCTTAGTCAGAGCCAGCATTTAAAATATCTGTCAGGAACCCCCTACCCCTGACCATGGTTTCGTGCTTTGGCACTTTTCAGAGAAGTGCCAGGGTATGTTCAGACACAAGATCTAAAAATACTAACCCAAAGCCAAGCACTTATCTAAAAGTTATCTATTGAGTGGAAAATCTGAAATTTTCAGACACCTAGATGTCTTCAAACCCAGCTATCCAACTCAAATAGCTATATGGGGCTGATAGATCTTCAGCCATACCATATATTAGTAGTGTTATCAATATAACATCACAGAAGACTTAAGGCAGAGACTATAAATAGTCAAAATAAGTCATAGATCACATGACCTATTCTCTTAAGCTTGTAAGTTATAAACAATGAGGATTGCCAATTCTTCAATAAGCTTTGTGATAAATGCTTAGCCAGAGCCAGCATTTAAAATATCTCTGTCAGAAACCCCCTCAAACCTCTGATCATGGTTTCATGGTTTGGCACTCCTCAGAGAGGTGCCAGGGTAGGTTCAGACACTAGATCTAAAAATATCAATCCAAAGCCAAGCACTTATCTAAAAGTTATCTATTGAGTGGAAAATCTGAATTTTTCAGACACCTACATGTCTTCAAACCCAGCTATCCAACTAAAGACAAATATATTTGATAAGCTATAGTTCAGTTCATATAATAAAAAAGTAAATGGATCCAAAATTCTGCAGAAAATGTTATATTATCTATTTGCTATAAAGTCATATTTGCTAGTATATTATTATCATATAGAAATATGACAAGTACAGATGCACAGCCTTTAAAAAATAATCTACTGGATAAAAAGACATTGATATTCCTTATTAAACAGCATCCATGAAGTGAATGTAAAATATAAACTATGGATTATATATATATTGTAACATTATTACATTGGTCAAAGATAGAACCATTATAAATTAATAGCTCAAAAGGATTCAAATAAAATAAATATTTTATCTGAGTGACAGTAATCAAATAAATGAGATCCAATTGATTTCAAACTATATTAACATGAGCATAAGCTATGAAACAAGTGGTAAATAAAATTATTATGAGGGAATGACATTGTAGCCATTCATATAAGATCAAAATGCTTATCTCCAACATATTGTCATGGTATCTTAAATAAAAGGTTCAAAAGATTCATTACCATATCTGAGTAGTCTATAATGTATAAGATCATAATATTTAAAATAAGGTTGGATTAAATGAGATATACTCCTGGATAGTATAATAGTAAATAAATATTAAAATGTTGAGTAGGAATAAATTAAACATATTTCTATAATTAGATTTCCAAAGATATCATCATATCAATAATTATAAACAAATGACTGGAGACTAGTCATTTAAGGTGTCTGGCCTATTTCAAATCCTGGTTAGGCAGGCATTGTATCATCAATAAACAAGTAGATCAAACTATAAGCAATTATTATTCAGAACAAACTATTATAACTTAGGTATATGGAAATCAAGTGGGTGAGTACACTGGTAACTCAATCAAATATCTCTCCATATATCCCCCAGTAGATTTTACTCACTCTTATCTCTTGGTTGGATTTCAAGTGCATATCTAAGTGAACAACAAGTGAATATGGTCTATCAGGGCGCCACTAGGTTAGCTGGACCTAGACAAAGTTATATTTATAACTTTTTCACATGTACCAGGTTTGAATCCCTTTTTGGTACTTTATTTCTAATAAAAATGGAGGATTTTGCTTTTAGACCCATATCACTGTATGGAATAATATTTAGTTAAACATAAAACACCTTTAAACTAAAGTGGAGTATATAAAATTCATTAGACAGAAATCATTTCTTAGATCTCAACATAATAAATGCGTTTCAATATTTTTTCTTTACAAGTTTTACTAGCTCAGATTATTATTATTAATTTAGGATGGCAATTCACTCATCCTTGCATGAAATAGATGATGGAATGGTAATTATTATAATAATAAGAAATCAATATTTATTTATGGTCTTTAAACATTTAAACAGCTCATTAATTAAAACGTGATGATGATGACGACGATAATGATAACAATAATGGTTAACCACAGCTTTAGGACTAAGTCTAATCATAAACCTAATTTTTATAAAGAAATTCATAATCATTGCTTAATTTTAGTATATCTAATTGGAACTTAAATAGTAATATTCACCTTGATGATGAATGATCACACTTAATAAAGACTACTCTTAATGAAATATATATGCCTCGTTTAATAAAATAACCTAATATTTATTACTGCATTTCTAACATATACATAAAAATTTCTATATCTACATAAAAATTGATATTAACAATAACAACAATAATCATAAGTGACTGTTTTAAAATCATAACATTAATTTTTTAATTTTTCCCCCTTTCCCGTAAATGTATTTCAAACTGGATGTCACATTGACCATGATTTTCACTCCACACAAAAATGTCTCAAAAAAAATATAAACACTCTTTTTTTTCTCTCTCTTTTCTCTTTCTCACACATACCTTTATAAATCTAACATGTAAGTAGAATGACAAAAATAAATGTTAGTAAAATTGGAAAAAGCAAGTTTTAGAAACAAGTTTTAAATTATTTTTCTCCCCCTCCTTTTTTTTTTACTCTCGGAAATGCTATACCTTAACTTAAAACAAAATCTAATATTTCTAATACCGCCTATTTTTCTTTCTTTACATTCATACACCATTACATATATGCAACAAGTATTATATTATGTATGTGCGTGTTTTATCCCATAATAACAAAAATATTATTTAAAACAAAATAATAATAATAAAAAAAATGTGTTACATATTAATAACATTTCATAACTTTAAGTTAAAAGGCAATCATGATTTTAGTACATATAAAATCATTAATAAAGAAATTCTGGGTTTCAATTGATCTTGGTTGTTTTTAAAAGTTCTTTAAACAAAATATACCACTCTGTTGCTAAGACTTTACTAAGTCTCTGATATCATAAAGAAAATATATAAAAGAAAAACTTATATTACCAGTTCTATTCTTTGTAGTGACTTCCAATAATTCAAATTTATCTTGTTCAATGTCTATATTTTGCAGCTACCATTTCCATTTTTCTTTGAAACAATCTCTTTCTTGAGGTGTATAATTATTTGATTATGATGATTCTATTGAGGTTATTTGCTTTAGTGGACAATTTGGAAATCATTATATTAACTTTTCTTCTCTTCCTGTCAAGCATGCTTTTTTTAATGGGTGAAGTATAGCAGTTGTTTTCACATTTATAATTTTGCTTGGATTTAAACTCAGTTACTGGAACAATTAATTGGACTCGGTGATTTAATATTTATCAGTAGATTACTCTTTTTTTTTTTTTGATCGCCTCCAAATGCAGGTGAATGTTTTCTTCTTTCTATTTAAAAACATCTTATTTCTCTCGGTCAGTTGAAAGGTGTAGAATATTATTTTTCAGACAAGACATCTTTTTTTTTCTACATGATGTGCTGGCTGGATGGTCTGGTCAACAGATGGAAAATATATTTTTTTCCTAGCCCGCCATCCTTATATTTTCAATATTCAAAATGTGATATAAAAAAATGATTTTTTAAAAAAAAGGTTATCTAGCAGAATTAAAAATGTTTGTCTGCTTTAGTTTCAATAATTTTTAAAAAGTCTTTCTATAATGACCATCTCAACTGATTTTCCAGACTGCTTTTATATCCGATTTTTTTCTATTTTTGGCCACCTCTTTTAATTAGACTTATAACTTATTTTCAACCAAACCGTTTTTTAGTTGAATAGTATGAAAAATCTCAGTATCCTGATTTTTAGACAAACTTTTGTTTTGATGGAAAAAATAGTCTTAATCCTTTTTTACACCTATGTAACATCTCAAATTTGAGCTTCTTTCTTTTGATCTCAAGATGAGACATTTTTAAAATTAGACTTCTCACATCGTCTCTAAGTTTTTCAACAGAAAAACAACCCTTATAATACAAAAAATTGTAAGAAAAAAAAATAATTTAACAGATTTAACCTTTCTTTTTCTCTCAATATTTAACAAATGTAGATATATTTATGTGATGTAACACACACACTCCACCACTCAAATCATGTATAAACTGACATTAAATAATTCAATTGCTAGCTGAGTAATTCTAACCTTAATATTTAAAATTAAATCCTTAGCTTTTAAATCCAAATTACAGTTATAGAAAAGCAAAAATAGAAGTATAGAATAAGATATTAAAATTTAGCAAGTGTAGGTTAGTTTTAAAGAAAGTTAATATGTGTAATTTAAAAGTGACTAACTAAATAGCTTTTATAACACATTGCCTATACATATGCATTATAACTTTTTTTTTTAACAAAAAAAATTAAATACTGAATAATTAACTGTGTGTACTACTCTTTTTGAGTTTTTTTTTATCAACACACAAACAAATAAATAATATAACTGTTGTCCCATTCTCTTTGTCTTAAAATTTTAAAACTGGATCTTATAGGGTTTAAACTTGGATGCCCTACAGCTTCCTTTACTATATAAAAATGTGATGATGATTTTTGTTCCACATTTTCTTTCATGCCCATTACTACAAATTTAGCTAATGACTAAATAGTAATGGCACAATATATATAGTAATCATAATTGGTTGCTATTATTTTAGGTATTATTATGATGTCTTAGTTTTTAATATTCTATTATGATTTTTTTCATAATTTATGCTATAGATATGTAAGTACTCTGATAACAGAGAAAGTTAAAGCCATACACTTCATTTATTTTCTTGTCCACATAGAGAGACACCTCTTATATTTATGAAAAATCTTTATATTTGGCTATGGGTAAACAGCCATTATAATTTTTCAGATGCTCATAATAATATTTTACTTCTTATAATATAATTAGTTTATTATGGAGTTTTCCATTTAACCATATATTTATTAGTCTTATATTTTTAATATTTGCCTAAACATAGTATGTCCTTATATAGAATTTTGCTTATCCATTGAATGTACGTATTTTTTATTATTGCAAATTTTATTATGCTATTATAAAATATTTTATAGTAGTTTGACTAATTATGCTTTGTTGGTTTTATACAGTATTTAATGTATACATTTGTTTTAAGGTTAAATTTAATGTGGGAATTATTTATCTTGCCATTATTTTGTTGAGAATTTTGTGCTTGTTCACATTTGATCAGTGTGGGAAGCAATAGTTTTAGCAGATATTGTCTTGTTGATATTATGCTTTGGTGGATATAGATCACTATCCCCATTGCTTATTCATTGTTAGTTATCAGATCTCCACACATATTAGATGATAATCTTTTTTCAATTTCTTTTTGCACATTTTAGCCCAATTGAAACAAGTATTAAAAAAAAAAAGACATATAAGTTGAAAATAAAAGTAATTTAAAAAATATAAAAAAAATAATATAGATTTCAAATTCATTCTTCAATTTTCACAAAATACATACACACACCTTTAGCTATCTTTGCCATTAACATTGTTTATAATATCCATTTATTATAATTCAGCCACCACCACCCCCCTCTTTTTAAAAAGAAAATTATATTGCATTCTCAATACAACATTAAACAAAATATCAACTTTAACTGTGTCAAAAGAATAATAGTAATGAAAATTGAAAGGTTTTATATTTATATATAAAATAAAATGAATTGCAGAGTATACCAACTGTTTAGACACTTAAATGGATATAAATATAAAAGTTTGTAAGATATTTATTCTTTAATGTAAAAAAAAAAATCTTGAAGTAATTAATAAACTTTCTTTTCTTTTATACCCCCCCCCCTTTTTTTTTTAAAAAAAAAACAAAAAAAACAACTATAATTGTCTTAAGGATTGAGCTGTCTAATTCTTATAATATATTCATAATAAATTTTGCATATCTATGATGACATGCTTTATGAAGGGTAACAATATTTAAAAGAAAATAACATCTTTGATTTACAAGTCAAACATTTTGTACTCATAAACTAATCACTATTATAAAAGATATTATACATGGAAAAAGAGAGATGAAGTTGAATTATTCTATATGTTTATGCATAAAAAAAAACAGGTATATTATGAAGATATATATATGCTCACTGCGTACTTATATGTTTCATGCCAACTTATAAATAGACAATTTTTAAATGATGACTTATAATTTGTAATTAAATAATTTTAATTTATGGATATTTTATTTAGTAAAAATTTATTAAAAACATTTTATTCATAAAATTTTTTCTTAAAGGCACATGTATTACATATAGTGGTGTGAGGCCAGAAAGAGAGCTGAGATTAAGTAGGTAATTAACGTTCTAATTGTATATCCAATTCTAGAAAATTTTAAGATATAATTAATTTAAAATTTGACTAACTTAAATTTCTGAACATTTTGGTTGTTAAAGACAGATTAATTATAGAACATAAGTATATTTATAATTGGAATACAAATCTTATTTAAGTAAAAAAAAGTAATCTCTTTGTACTTATTTGCAAAAATGTTTTCAATATTTTACCTTGCAGTAAAAGGTGTCAATGTATGTTTAATTACTGCCAGGAATGCCACAGAGAAAAGGCATTAGAAATTTGGAAAACTTTACTAATTAATAAAATAGATACAAGATTAAATTGTCATTAAACTGATCAAAATTGTTATCTGTAATAATATATTTTAATTAAAATTAATCCGGATGCCTTTTGTCTAAAGTTGTATAAATACCTCATAAAATATTAAGATTAGTCATTCTTTCTTTTTTATTATTGTTCTTCTAAGAAGAGTCATTAAGATTATTATTAAGAAGTCATGGCTGCTAGAAGCCCATACTATGCTAACCAGTGAGTAGAAAACTTGGGTCCACTTCCCCTTTGCCATCTCTGGGGAGCACGAATTCAAAATGCAATGGAGTGGAATGAAATGCTACCCATCTGAATTTTTCTGACCATTGTACCTGTGTTGCTTCCATAAATTCAGCCTGCTGACCTGCCATGCTATCCATCCAAAAATAAGCAGCCATCTAGTCAATTAGACCACCTTCAGCTGAATGCTTTCCAATGAACCAACCTGTCTTTGATCAACTATTAATATCCAAGAAAATTATCACCCAGGACCATGTGAATTGTGCCATGAAAGCTACATGTGTCATCATTACATATTCATGCTGCTCTTTATATCTTGCTATATTTTCAAACCCTTCATGCAGATAGAGCAGAAATGTTTGAACTCTAGACTTGAGATCTCTGCATTCATATGACTAGTAAAACAATTCATATGTATTTGATGCTTTATTTTATTTGCATAATTTATTTTATTTTGTTAATTTTCTTTAATATTTTACTTTAATTTACGTATATTGTTAAGGGTGATCAAATAGATTACTAGATGTGGTCATTCTTAAAGTTTAGGTATATGCTGGATTCATTCTAAAAATTAGGTGACAGAGGGCTAATTTTTTTAAATGAGAATTGGCTTTCTCTTCTCCCTTAAAACTAATCTAATTAATTAAAAGTGCAAAGATGTTTTAAACCTTCTCCATTGCTTGTCATTTTGTTTTCCTAAAATATAACCTGCCATGCATTTCATTCATAGATTTTACTTTTGCCTATAAGAAAACCAGGTGTTTTATAAACAATTATGGAAGAAGTGAAATTAGTTTTGAAAATAATGTTAAAAAGTGAATTTTTTTTCAATTTATTTGAAGGGACAAGTAAGATAAAGTCAGTTGTCAAATGTTTTATTATAATTATATGTATAAATAGTAGAACTCTCAAGCTATAATGTATTTCTTAATACATAGATATAATATCTTATAGTAGACCTTCAATTAAGCAGGGTATTTGAATCTTTTAATTCTTTTAAGTGTATTAGGCTTTAGTTTGGCTAGTAAAATAATATATGACCACTTGTTTGAACTTATAATGTGTTCACTCACCTTTGTTGATCTTTTAATTTCAAGCTTTCACAGTTAATATTTATTTATCAGTCTTATTATAATTACATTTATGTTGCTGGATTATTTATATATATATATTAAACAATTCAAAACAAAACATAACAATTATTGTGCTAGTATGAGATAGTGATCATGTGATGTTTAGTGGTTTATATATATATAATTTTTATTAATTCATATATTTTGTTCTTCAAGCAGATTTTCTTTCCTGCTTTGGGGAAATAAATTTGCTGGGGATTCCTAGATGTGGGCATGCTAAAGGTGGAAGATCGTTGCAATGATTTGTATTACTATGAATGCAGATGCTCATTCCTGCTTTGTAGTAATTGGTTCGTAACTGGTTGTAGGAGCAGACATCCACTTCTGCTCCATATGATCCTCTGATCTCATGGAAATTTTGGGCAAGAGTTCATTAATGCAGGCATGCCTCATATCTTCTTTATTATCAGATATATTCTTTTGATGGTTATAACCTAGTACCCTTCTTCATATTTCTTAATGAATTCTAAAGCCTGAGGTTCCAAGTTTGCAGTCTGCCATGACTCTGGGTATATGGCAGTCATCTATTTATGATTGTAAATCTGTACCATATATTTTATATAGTTAAATACATACTATATCAAACCCTACTTGATTATTTTACCATGCTAGAGATTACTAAGATATATAAAACTTATAGTTCCTCTATTGACGTAAATTAATGAAAATTAAGCTGCTTAGCTGCTAATTAAAATTTTATTTTAACATATAAGAAATGCAATATAATCTTAGATTTAAAACTAGACATATGAATTTCACTGCAGTTTAATTTTTTATTATTATTATTTTAATACATTTTCTTTACACATCATCTCTCGCATTTTGTATTCTCTTTACAACAATTAATTAAAACAATTTATTTAATATACTTTTAAGAGTTTTTTTATATGTTCCTGATCTAGCCGGATATAAAGGAATATATGCTAATATCAGATATGCTGGTCATTTGGGAATTGTCCTGGGGGTATAGGTAATTAGGTTCGACTTTGTACCGTTTGTAGTTATGTTTGTATTTAATGTTACACAGAGATGTGAGTTAGTGGACACTGCTTGGTTTCTAGGATTAGTTTAACTGACGACACGTATCTGACTATTGCAATTAATTTTTAACAGAAGTTTATATTTGGGCTAAGGATAATATCTCGTTTAATAAATAATTAGTAATAATTATTTCATCTGAAGTAATTGACGTCAGGATCGTGAATACAGAAAGTTTGATATTTGTAAATCAAAATGTAATAATTGCGCATTCATGAATACTGGACAAATGGAAATGGGTATGAGTGTTTGTAATTTTTTATGGCTAAATACAAAAAAATGTATCTTTGTCTTTTCAGATGTGTGATGGAGCAGAAATTTTAAATATATCTAAATACCCACTCATATCTGTAATATTATTGAAGCAACTACTTTTCACATGCGCTAATACTGGAACCCATTCTTCTGCAAAGCCTTTATTTTTTCATTTTCGATTTCAGTGAACAAAAATTATTGTACTTATAAGATTCCTTTAACAGATACTGATTTTATTTTTACACACGTAATTAAAATATTTTTGTCCTCTTCATTTCTTACAACTTTTATTGTAAAACGATTGAAATAATTGGAATGAAGTTTTCCTCTAGAATTGTAGTCAACTCACTTTACACTAAATAAATTTGTTAAACGAAATAATATTCTGAACATAAAAGTTAATTTAGGAAAGTCTTTTTTAATATTTACTAAGGCTGTAACCTTAGGAATAAGCGTCTGAAAAATTCGAAGGTCTTTTTTTTAAAAAAAAAAATGGCGCCTGGACCTAATTGTTGTATTTGTCGGCTGCCTATTTATGGCAGACAAAAAAGAGTTGAATGTAGTAGTTTATATTCAAAAGCTGTACATTTTATTTGCTTGAATAATGTTAAAAGTGGAGAAATTATTGAAAATATGAATATCAGTCAGGAGAAAGATCAATTTGACTTTAATTGTTTTGACTGCCATCTTATACAAACAAAAGAAATGAATACAATACTGGATAAACATAATTGCCTTACTTATGAAAGCAATGCGGATATATTATCGACAGATGTTATGTCTAAAATAATGTTTTTGGCAGTAATTATATGCTGGAAAGTTTTTAAAAAAATTGTAATCTTTGTCAAAAGGAACCCGAAACTTTTGTCAGATTTTTAAAATGTGCTGGATTATGCGGTATTTTCATGCCAATTGTTTATTATTAAAAAAAAAAAAAGATTGAATTTTTTTATTTTTCATTTGCTACCTTTAAGTGAAAGAAATTATTAATTGATAATGATAATAAATCTGAAAAAGTCTTTAGTATAAATGTAGAAAGTATATTTTATAATTATAATAATGACATTTCTAATCAAGATAACTGTATAGAATTTTTACCTATTAATTTTAATGAACCCTCAGGGTATGAAAATACGAAAAAAGTGAATCTGGAAACAGCTACTGAAATTTAACAAAGCAATGAATTTTGTTGTAACATTTTAAAAAAGAAACCTGGATGAATTACAATAAGGCAAAGGGTTTCCCTCTTTTTTTCCATAGCGTAAGCTTGTGGTTAAGACCTGTAGAGGTCCCTACCTTCGCATTTCAAGTGCATATTCTTGAGGTTACAGCCTTAGTAAATATTAATAAGGCAAAAAGTGGATTACGATAGTTTTGCTATAAGAATGAAGATAGTATTAAACCAAGTGGTGTAAACAGATCACTGATGATCCATTCTATGAATATGGCATTCCCTGCATAATACTGATAAACAATTCAATGACTAACACTATAACAAATAATGACACAAATGAACAATGGATGTGATCTGCTTAAATCAATAGATCAAGATAATACTAATGGAAATGAAATAAAACAAACAAGAAATAAAAAAATAATGAAAGTTAATGTATACAGGTGCATGAAACTAAAATAAAATATTGAAAACTTTTGAAGATAATATAGTAACAGATGATAAAGAGGGAAAATATACTATGGATGACAAAAGAAATAAACAGATAATTAAAAGAAGACAATACAGAACTAAAGTATATTATAATAAAAACTATCAATGGAATGAGAAAGAAATTTATAAAAATAGCACAGGTATAAAGATTAATAGTCAGTTTAGACAGCAGAAATATAAACAATAAAAGAGATAAATATAGTGATATTAATGATATGTATGACTATATTGATAATTATAATTGTCAGTTTGGGGAAAATAATATCCAATTATATAATAAAAATAAATTTCTAGTATCTATTGCTAATGCTAATTTAGGTGAAAGTTTTTAAAAATTATATTCAGAAATATTTAGGAACTTCTATTAAGTATTATAAAAATTAATGTGGTCAATACAATATCTATAACTTATTTTGTAAGTGTGCCTGAATATTATAGAAATGCTATGCTAAAATTAAAATTGATTGTTGCACCACTGAGAGCAGATCTGAGATATTTCTTTGGAAAATTATCTGATGCAACTATTAATAAACATATGAACAAGGATAGTGATAGGCAATGGAAAACACTTTAATGTATTTGGTAAAACCATGCAAATAGCAAAAATAATATGGTGTTTTATATGAATGTTAGAGGACTAAGAATAAAGCTGAATGAAATTTATTTTACAGTATTATTAACAGAAACACAGATATAGATGGGTCACAAATTATGGATAACAGATATAATATTTATAGTCAATATGAAAATGAATGCATGTTTAGAAGGGGAGGTGGAACACTTGTAGCAGTAAGTGCATTTAGAGTAATTAATTACCAAGATGAATCAACTTTGGTTGAAATTCAATTAAACAATAATAAAAAATTACTTTTAGCCTCTATATATATTGAATCAAAAAATTCTTCAGTAAATGATATATATAATCATTATATATCAAAAATAATTAATTATAATCATATTTTTATTGTTGGAGATTTTAATAGTTCTAAATTATACTTAAAGAACAATAGCAAAACATGTAGCTTACTGAATTTGATACATATTCTCAAATTAAAACAAAATAATATTAATAAAAATCATCTAAATAAAGTTCTACATAATGATGTATAAGAAATAGTATGCAAGTTATCATCAGGAATAATATTACCTATAGATAAATATCATTCACCACTGGAAATATTACAAGATCTAACATACAAAAGGAATACAAAATTCAAACTGCAAAAAGATTTTAGGAAAGGTAACTATGATAAAATATGATACTTTTAAAAACTATTTGAATTTCTTAAACAATAATATAGATATTGCTACTGAAAAATTTCTGATGGCTGTTTGTAATATTATCAATCAAAATATAACAAATACTATCCAAAGAAAATGAAATTTTCCTGTCTAGTTTACTACAGCACTTAGATTTATTATAAAAAGAAAAGAATATTATTACAGAAACTTTATTAAAACAAAACAAAAAACATAATTTATTATAATAATAATTAATCAGGAAAAAAGTACAAGATTATAAAAATATTAAAAAGTTGGAAATAGATTTTAAATATCAGCTTAAAGCATTTTGGCATTTTAATAAACATCAATGTATCAAAAGAAATCTGGCATTGATATCTAAATTATAATGGTTTAACATTAAATGAATTATGTCAACATTTTGAAAAATATTATATTACCAAAATAAAAATAAATGAAACAACTAATGAATATGAGAAAACATTTTGATAATTCATTAAAAAATATATTTTTTAATAAAAAATATAAATCTGCAAGATATTGAAAGAGCAATAAAAAAAACTTAGAAATAAGAACTTTGCTGCAAATTAATATATCCTTCATTCCAAAAATTATTGCAGATATCATTAGACAAAGAGATTTTTCCTAGAGATTTAAAAATAACTAGAATTTTTTCTATTTATAAAAAAGATGTAAAAGATGATCCAAAGAAACTCTAAAAATTTTAAAAATTGTTTTTATTCAATAATAAAAAATGATAATAAATTATACCAAAATCTCAACATGGTTTTGTACCAAAAAGATCAGTCATTATTAATCTTATAACAATTCAAGATCATATAGTCCATGCCTTAAATGATGGGAAAAAAATGAAGTTATATATCTCAACTTGCCATCTTTTTTTGATTTAGTCTCTCTTAAATTATTAATAGTCAAATTGATTAAATTGGATGTAACTATAAAAGCAATTAACTGGATAACTTCTTAGTTAAAAGATCATAAGATTTATATTTATCTCAATAAATATCAATCTAGGTTTACCTCAAGGAGGAATTTTGACAAATTATTATTTAATATTTTTACAGCAGATATAGATCAAGTATAAAATATTCAGAAATTTACCATATGCTGAAACATGATGCTTAAGGTAATAAGTGATTCATGTGATATAATTAAGTTATAAGAAATTCTAAATAGTTTTGAAAAATGGTGCCTTAATAACAACATGAAAATAAATGTTGAGAAATGTTGTGTTGTATCATATACCAAAAACTGCAATTTTTAATAGTTGTAATCTTGGGTCAAGATTTGGTGAGGTCCCTGTAGCATTAAAAATATATTCAGAGTGCAGTGTCAAAGGTTAAAACCTTTAAGTATTTACATATACTCACTTGTGCCTAATAAAAATATATAATTACAACTTTAATTAACTTATAGATTTTTAAGAATAAAGATCTTATAAACTACTTCATTGTAAATTGCAAGATTTCACAAATCTTAGTTTGTAAAAGAAATAGCAGACTTAATCAGTGAAGAAATTTGCAGCTTAACGCTCTCAAATCAAGATGCTTCAGATTTGCTTATTTAATTAGAAAGTTAGGTTAAAGATAAGATGACTGTTCTTATCTTTATAAAGTCATAATTTGGTGAGGTCCCTCTAGCATTAAAAATATATTCAGAATGCAGTCTCAAAGGTTAAAACCTTTAAGTATTTACATATACTTACTTGTGCTTAATAAAAATATATAATTACACGTTATTATATAGATAAAAAAAAAATTATAAAAAAAAGAATTTCACAAAAATCTTGGAATAAATTTTGACAGCAATAATTCCTACAACACACTTAAAGAAATCCAAAAAAAAAAAAAAAGAGTTATAAATCGACAGGAAGAATATTGAGAAATGGTAAAGACTTCTCCATAGAAACAAAAATTATATTAATTGAAGCTTTAATATTGGTTGTGATATATTTTGGATCAGAAATATAGAAGAGAAACAATGTAACAATAATAAACATGTTACAGAAAATGTATAATAATTTTATGAAATATATAAATGCAAATCAAAAGTATTACCATTAACTTGTAAAATAGAAACAATTAAAAGATCTAATATCATTATATAATATATAAGAAATTATGCTTATCAAATTATATAATTAAAATTAAATTTAAAGAATTAATAAGAAACATGAAGTATCATGAAAAAATAGAAATATCAACTACTAAAACTTTATATTACTACATTGCAATGAATAAGCAAGTTATACAATTCCATAGACAATAAATTAGAAATAGACATTTTATTTATAGATACAAATTAATTTCTAAATACACCTGGGTCTCGTTTTACGTGATAGATAGGTTCCTCTGAAAACGCGCAAATTAAATCATGCAAAAATAGACGTAACTTACCTTGAAAAAGAGGGGATACAAACTGTGATTTTTCAAAAATTGTGTAAAAGCAAAGCACCAATGTAAAATTACTTTAAAATTCGTGCAAAAAAAAATAAGGAAATAAAATATGACTAATAAAAAATTTCAAATTTGAAAAAAACTGATACAAGACAAACTTTTTTTAACTATAATATTTAATTTTATTCAAAACAATATATTTTTATGCATAATTTACAGTACAGTAATTGACATTTTTTAATACATGTTTTAATTATTATCGCTACTTGCCGATAAACAGGTTCATTTGCAAACTGGTAAAAAATCAGATTCTTCACAAGAGGAAATACAATTAGCGCCAACTTCACTCTCATGTTGTGTTAATGGTTTTCTGGTGACAACATAATTAGTAATTAATCTTTGAGACGATGATTTTATTAATTGTTTATGAAGCTCACGATATCCAGACATACAACCATTTAGCTCTCGTTGGAATTTAAGAGCATGTTCGTGATTAGTGTCATTAATAAGAAAATCATTAAAAATAAACTTGTGGACACTAAATGATTAATAATTGATTATGTTCTTTTTTAAAAAGCAAAAACAGAATGTGATTTAAAATGCAAAATTAAAACGCACAATGTTTGAACAACTTTACATTATAATCTTGTAAAATTTAATGTGAGTATACATAAAATGTGGAAATCATGATTTTAATTTCATTATTGCATAAAATCTTACTATTATAAAGCACTGAAAATATTGAAATTACTAAGATGAAAGTCGAATTCCAATAATGTGCTATTACTTTAAATATGACGTAAGTGCACAAAATTTATTATTTAAAGTAATAGCGCATTATCGGAGTTCAACTTCCGAAGAAACGTGAATCGCGTAACTTCAAAATTGCGTTACATAAATCCACGTAAAAAGAGACCCAGGTGTATAATGAAATCAATACTATAGGAATTACAACTTTCATATTATACCACCTGTCACTTTAGCTTTACTGTATAAATATATATTTATTATATTTAGTTTATCTGCCTGTAAATGGTTTGTATATCTCAGACTGTATGGAAGATGTAAATAAATTATTATTAGTATTGCTGCTGTTGTTATCCAAAAATATGATGTATTTTATTTATAGTTGTATGATGAACTATTTCTATCATTTATTTGAATTGTTAAAAGTTCTCTTTAAAAAACTCAAACTTTATTTATACTTTTCAAATGCTTCTAACTATTGGTAATGGTATTAAATTTAATATAGAACATATTTCTTCCAAGTATTGCTAATCTTATTAAAGACAGTCTTGCATGGGAATTCAATAAGTGATTTTTAATAGATAACAACTGAATTTAACATCATGTGCTAACCAATTAGGGCATTCTACTAATGGTGACAATCATAAGAAATTTTATATATTTATTTATGAAGCTTCTTCAGATTTTTTTTTTTTTTAAAAAGTCAGATTAAATTAATGTTCTCACACATTTACATTTATTTAAGTGCTGTTTAACAATTTTATGAGCTAACTTTTTAAATTTATTTTAATTTTTTCTCTCTGCTCAGTATTCTTACGTTTCTCTATTTAGATATATGTTCATGTCTGCTACTTTAGATACGTCTATATTCTTTTCTGTAATCATTATTTTTAACCATTTTTCATTATTATTTTACATTTATATAATATATTTTATGGGTACAATTATGGTTTTTCAGTATTAAAGTTTAGGTTTTGTGAAGTTAGAATTTCTTACAATATACTATGACTTTGTAAAATTGTTCTGATTTTATATACTGTATATGTAAATTTTGGTCATTTTATGTGATGTTCTTAATATTCCTGCATACACTACCATGCCAAAAATTGCTTTTAGATTTCTTTTTGTTATATATTTAAGGTTTTTTAAAATTGATTTTTAATGGATAATGGTTTTTCAGGAAAATTATTTTATATTGGCTTTTGATTTTTTTTTCTAGTTATTGACTTCCCCCCCAAAAATTTTCTATTACATAGTGATTCTATAACTATTTTTTTTCATGATTTGACATATATGCCAAGCATTTCATGATTTTTGTACTTTGCTATAACAAGTAAAAATATCAATTTTGTTTTTGTTATAATTTTATTGAATGATAATTGGAGATATGTTGTTAATATATGTCCAGAATATATTGAATAGTGTTTTATTGTGTGTCCATCTGATGAGTAAAATCATGGACATATCAAAGTCAAATTATTTTAATAGTAAAGGATTAGATTTATGACTGCAGTTTTAAGATTATTCATGTAAAAATAGTTGAATTAGTCAAGGATAATAATGGGGAAATTTGTTATAGCCATAAGTTTATTTTTTGTGAAAATTCTGTGTTATGTTGATTGAAAACATGTTGTTATATAGAATATTCAGACTTATATTGCAATGGGAAAAATTATTCTGGTGTGTAGGCTATATACATTGCAACCTAATCTTTTTCTTACAATAGGTAATATTTTATGAGTGAGTACAATTAGGAATAAACTTACCACATTAAAACTAAGATGTCAATTCTTCATATTTTCACATTATGATTGGCTCCAGAATATCAAAAATAGTAAAAAAGTGAATTTTTACTAATTGTTATATTTGAAGAATAGTCTAATTGATTAAAGCATCTACTTAAATTCCGTATTCTTCAAATTAAAGAACACCAGTTCAATTTTCATGCCCATTGGTCAGACCAAAAACTTAAAAAAAAAGCATCTAAAATTTTAATTAGAAGATGGAAATAATCCAAAAATAACTACAAATAATAATAATAATAGTAATGATGATGATGATGATAATGATGATGATGATGATGATAATAATAATTCAATTAATTTATTAATATTTCAACAGTTAATAAAACCATTTAAAGAAATACATTACAACTTAAGCTAATTGTTGTTTCCTCAGCAAATGTCTTTAGCTCCACAGAAAATATATCAACGTCATTGAAAAATATATTATAAAAATTAGGTAGTCTGTATAATGCTGCCAAATATAAAGTTTCACATTTATATTTATCGATATTAAATAAATTCTTATTCCTTGTATATATATGAAGAATCTCTTATAAATATTTTTGAAATATAATTATGTAAGATTTTTTCATGAATGATTAAATAAAAAAATTTCATATCATGAATCACTCTTCTATGAAACAAATTTATACAAAAATCTTTTGCATTAATTATATTAGTGAATTTACTGGATGTATAAATAACTAATGATATTAAAATTGGTTTGAAAAATGTTATCTGTTAAATTCAGAAAAATCACACAAAAAAATACGTTATTTCTTATTTGATAATTTTATTACATTAATAACCCTAGAAGATGATGATTTTTGGTTTTTTTTGGAGATTATGTCCCAAAACTATTATAATAATATTATTAACTCATGAATTTGATTAATCCAATTAAGGTTTTGATAACAAATAGACTAATTATCAAAAAATATATACAATAAAAAGGTATGATACTATATTATTAAAAATAATAAACATAGAAAACACTGAACTAAAACTACAGACTCCTATTGAGACTTTTTGAACTTTACAGTGAGGTATTGTTTTTTTTCACACCAAATAATTGACAGAAATTTGTTGAATTTTTAATAAATACTTCATGGTTGATGAGTTTTGCACATCTGATAAATGTTTTTATTAAGTGCAATGAAATTATTTTATTCTTACAAGAAAAGAATATTGCAATTTTTAATGCAAGATAGAAAGTTACAATTCTGGATTTTTACAGCTAAACATAATAATTTAGATTGTTACTCCCAATTTGCATGAATCTTTAATTGAAAATAGATGTTGAAGTTTCCATCTAAATTTCAGAACCCTTGTATGATTTACAATCAACCTTTTTTGCAATGTTTTTAAAGTCATTCCTGGATTGGAATCTATTTACAGTGACGAACCAATACTCTTCAGCACAAGTGACTTTGATTTAAAAAAAAGATATGGTCTGCCATTAAAGATTTCTGGACAAATTTAACAGAAGTGTATCTCAATGTGTCAAAATTATGATTCATTTTTTGCTTCTTTTCAACAATATAAGAAGATAGAATTTTTATATTACGCTGCTACCAGTTCAAATACAGGTAGCTACACTGATATGAGTATTCAGCTGTTTAATATTGTCTCTGAAATTGAAAGAATTTGTAATTCAAAAATCCCATAAGGTTTAAGTCATTTTTTTCTTTTATATAAATAAAAATTGAGAATAAATGCTTATTTAAATTTTTTAACTCATATTTACTTGCTTAATTATTTACTATCTATAAAATATTCAAGATGTCAATGTCTTATGAAAAGTTTAGGAAATGCTGAATTAGAAATTAACAATCACAAATATTTTATTCAGACCATTAATATAGCTGAGAACATAACAGATAAAATTAATAATAGAATTATACTTGGATAGTGTTCTTTTGGTAGAGATAACTTAATATTAAAAAATATAGAATTATGTGTTTGAAAGGAAGAATTTTAATAGATATGTTTTATGAGTTTGTATTTATGGATCTGAGATTTAGATACTTAATATAAGAGCAGCATAGAGACTTTAGACTGCTTAATAAAGTAGGAAATAATTATTTTTGAATAAATGACAAGAGTTCAGGAATGAAATACTTAAATAAGAAAACAAGCAACTATGATTGATGTAATTGAAAGAATTAAGAGACTGAAATAGACTTGGGATTAACATATTAGAGAGTACATATTTCATCAATTAAATAGCAATATTAATCTATGAATATAGAAACAAATATATCCTTGTGCATTGACAAAAATTATGGAGAGGAAGAATGATAGGATTATGAAGTCAACTTAAGGATTTTGTAAAGTAGCTTCAGCATTCACACCTTTTCCATAACTTCTTGAAGTGTTCTGGTTAAAGAAACCAAATGTAAAAATTGTAACTATACTATTTGTTAAATTTCTCATTAAATTGTAACTGTCAATTGTGAAGTTGTCTTTACATTAAAATAAATATACTTTTATTGAAATAAAGTTGTTTGCACCAAAGTAAAAAGTATATCAATATGGGAAAAAAAATTCCTCAGAAAGATCATTTTAGTTTATAAAACAAGAAAATGTGAGAAAATCTTTCATCTAGTAATATATGTGTTCAAGAGAAATATATTTGGATTGTATCTCAACGTAAGGTATCCTCAATAGTATAGCTTTATTGCATATTTTATAGTATTAAGAAAATAATCTTAATTGATTGCTAATTATTGTCTTTATAAACCAAAATACCTGCATGGAATCAATATAATGTTACACACCATTTGTTATTTACCCATATAAGTATAGGGGATTTGAAGTCAGATTTTCAAGTACCCATTAACTATCCACACTATCTCATACAACTGATACACATGACCACACATATGTAGAAAATATAAATAATCACCAATATACATATTTCATGCTAAACCAGCACTCATCATTTGGTCCAGATTATCATCTCTCACACATATATATAATCAGTGCTTAGTTTATATTGTAGCAGTCGATCTTAGCCCAAGATCGAGCTCCACTGTTCTACCACTTAACCCGCTGTTTTTTTCATCATATTTATATAAACTAGTATATTTCTGAGAAGCATCTATAAAAGTTTATAAATATAAATCTCAAATAAAAATTTTCTTTAATTTTAAACATTGACTTTTATGGATGCGACTCAGATATATGCATATATTAACGGAGCTTTTATATATATATAAAAGCACAAACAAATCTTTTAAATAATTTTGTATTTTTATTCTTAATTATATGTCATTTGTTTTATAAATATTTTCTTCATATAAGTACACAAAATATTCAAGATGGAAGATGGCTGTCCAAGAATAATTAAAGGGGTGGGATTCATGATTTTAAAAAGAATTTTTAAACTAAAGTTAATGAAAGTAAAATTTAAAAACAAAGCTAATTGATTTTAATTAGAGATTAACAATTTTTTATCAAATCTATTTCCAATCTGGAAGTTGATTTGAAATTATTTTTGGACAGTTATCTAATGATTCTATCTCCACTAACAATAGTTAAAATATTTCTGTTAATTAAAGATAAGAAGTTTTAATAAAAAAAAAAAAAGAGAAAGAGAGTTAGGTCAATAGTCTTTAACCAACTTCACATCTATGTAATTTTTGAGGGGCTTCAGCCGCTTCCCCTCCGTCTTCAGCTCCAATCTTCACCATGCATGATGTAGCTTCTATCGTTCAAGTGTGCCCGTGCCGTCAAAGAACCGCCGAGGCCAAGAGACAAAATTCATCTATATTCCATAGAATGCTGAGGTAACCAGACCAAAGTCATTATAATCGTATTATCTAAATTATAACTTGTAAACTCTCTTTAAATTAATGTTTTCTGTATATTTAATCTATTTTAACTCGCTCATCGGCGAGTACTTTAAAACTAATAATTATTTCTTTGGTATCGATTCTCTATAACCCTAACTAATATTATTGTAAACTATTTAATCCAACTCATGCTTCATATTCTCTTTTATAAATTAGTGCGGTTATAATTTATTTTAACTGATATTTTTCACTAAATTTTTATTTTTAAACGCAAATCAAACCCGGTTTTACGAACTTAGAAGGGGGGAGGGGGTAATGAGTTATTATTTATTTTTTTCTAAATAGTTCATAGGTCTGAGTTTTTCTTGTAAAATGAATATGTGTTTTTTTTATTTAAAATATTATACTGTAAAATTATACAAAATGGATAAATATTTTTCAATCTGGGATGGATTTTGGTATACGTAGGTTTTATTAATTTCTTTATTCATCATCGCCAAAAGGCTGGTGAACAAATTGTATTTTGTTGTTCGCACTTTTAAGTGCATGAATTTTAGTTTTTATATATTATATTCAAACGTAATAGTATTGATTCAAGCAGGGGGAGAAATGCACACTTCATTGATTATAACATTAACATTTAATAAATGATTTTATCTCACACGGGTCATTATTTTAACATGTCATTACATATTTGTTAAACTATTTAAGGCTTTATATTTATTCTTTAAATTCAATGATTTTATATTATTATAATAGCGTTGTTAACATAGGCAACTATTTATATTATTAAGCTTTATCTAGAGACGTGCGTCGGAATGCCCGAGTCGTCTCATCTTTGTTTCAGGTCGTAAACAGGGCAATGAATGTCCCTAGACCATATCTATATATACTCGCGTAACGAGAGCAATGCATGGGATAATTCCGGCAAAGTTTGGCCCAGTGCATCTCCGTCCGAGGACCTTTTGTCAACCGATTCCACAAAATGTGGGGTGGCAAGTCGGCTAGACTGTTTTTCTTTCATAATATGATAAAGCACCTCAAGGAAATATTGGATCCGCAAATATTCAGCTATTATGCTAACACCGCAATTTCTTATAGTTCGTTTTTCTTTTAGCCTGTTTGACAAAATAAACCGTAATGATATGTAATAATGAAACATTTTTTCTTTGGTAACATTTTTAGTTGGAGTTTAAATCCAACCTCTCATGAAGCTGCCCTCCCCTTTATTGAATAAGCCATTCCCCGTATTGACAAAGTTTCACAATATTTTCTAGTTAAATGTCGAAAATGTTTAATAAATGTTTTAAATATATACTGATCAGAATGTATTCTCATTTTAGTGTTATCAATAAATGCTGTTAATCAAATAAAGTTATGTATCAAATGCCAAGGGCATCCCATTAAAGTCATCCAAACAGCGAAACTTTATTATTATCAAATCTTTATATGTGTTGTAATGTACAAACTCTACCAATCACCCAGATAAATTTATTTTTTGTAACTTTAAATAAAAGCCTATTTGAAATATACGTCAGTATTGTAACCGCCACACTAAATTGATATCTATTGAAATAAAATAATTGTAAAAAGATCATCAAATATTTGTAACCAAAATTAAAGTTTTAAATGCGTGAAGTTGAATATATATAAAATCTTGAATTTTTGTCAAAATAAATATTTATGTATTTTAAACTTAATTCAGTTATTCGAATCTCCTTAATAATATTTATATTTATGTATTTTAAACTTAATATCATGGGTTCACTCAATCTCTCATCATCATCATCAGCTGAGTCTCATGCAAAACGAGGTAGCACCGGGCCCAGAAATAATTAATTTATGTGGTATCACCATATAGAGTGTTGTCCATAGTGTTGTAGATTTGGGGAATGGGCAAATAGGTTAGAATTCATGATTGCTCCAGACTTGTGTATCTCGGGCATGATTGGATTCAGGGTACTTTTGCTTAGATTCTAAATCTTGTTGAATGGCCATACATTTTGGACTGGTACAATATTAAGATAGCAAATCTTCATACTCTAATGGACAGGTTTCAATCAACTCCAACCTCCAACTTTTCAGCCATCCATATCATTGAAAATCTGATGATGAAAACCCAAATCCCATGCTGATGCCAATATTATTGCCATGCCCATGTTGACCTCAAGTAACTCTGACCCCTCATGTATAAGACCTTATCCATTTAAATACATAGAAGGATGGGCATGATACAAGCTTGATATATACACCCTATTCTATTTCCTAAAGAATTGATTCTATTTTTTATGTAATTTTTCTAATTTCCTCATAGTAGTCTCCATTATGCTAGTTTCCCCTTCCTTGTTTGTCTGTTGTTGGTCCATTTTCTTTTATTTATGCCTATTCCTGATTATAAACATGCTAGGTTAAATTCCCCAACCCATGAAGTACTGTGCTACATATCATATTTTTTTTTATATTCTGACTATCCCCCCCCCTATTATCCATATATCCTGATTGCAATTCAATAATTTCTCTTTTCTTCTTCTTTTTTTAATGCAATTATACTATAACTCTTTATTACTATTATTTCCTACCCCCAATACTTTTTACTCTTTAAAGCCCATAGTCGGGTGGCCATTGTAATGGATTATGCCTTTTTTGATTACTATTTAATTTCTTTAAACTCATGTTATATTATGAATTATTTCTTTGTGATATCTGTCTTTATACTTGATGAGCTTTACAAATTTTGACATCATTTCATCAACCAAAATGGTCTTGATGTGACTTAAAAATATTTATTAATATTTTCTGCCCAGCATATTTATGGACATTAATCTATGCTGATTCTAAGTGTCAATCCTACATGTGTATAGGAATTATGTTAGAAGGGATGAAAAAAGTAATCAGAAATAATTCAGGAATGCCTGACTACTTGCTACCTCCCTCAATATGGGTGGTACTTAAACCATGGGAAATATATATATATGGGTAAAGCAGTAAGAATCCAATTAATTAACTAATGAAATAACTATCACGTGCATATATTGATTACTCTGGTTGGCACTGAGTGGCACTACTGTATGGAGAGTTTTGCATATATATATATATATCTTAACTAAATATAAAACACATGAAATACTGAAAAGAGAATATTTAAATGTATTCAAATATTTAAAAAATACTAGCATATACATATATATTTATACAAACAAGCAAATGTGATAATACAGAAATATCTAATCATTTCAAGTATCACATAGTTCTTCTAAAGGTAGGAGAGACAATTGAAATATAATTATATTAAAGTCTCTAAATATCACTGAAAAGGCACATTAAGGTATTTTATGAAAAATGAAATGTAATTATTACCATAATCAAGTACCAAATATTTTATACTAAAGGTGAAAGAATTGGTTTGAATATAACTATATTAAAATCTCTAAATATCACTGAAAATGTGGATTTTTGATTTTATAAAAATGAAATGTAATTATTACCTTTAGTTTCCCAGGGAAGATAGCTTATGCAGATTCATAATGAAAATAAGTTAATTTGGCGCACTATGACCTCAGAAGTTGTCTGACATGGATATCTTGTCCAAATTGATTTCTCAAATCTCCACTGGTTCAGTCATTACTTTGGATATGGGTAGAAAAAGATGCAGATGACTGGTTGTGGATTCCTTTCATGTTCAGGCAATGGTTCGATAATGTAGCAGCTTCAGCTTCTTCATGGGACCAGAGGTAGAAAGCCCAGCATGTTTAAAGCTTTATCCCAGCCTGTTTATCTCTATCCAGTGAATATATGTTTTCTTAGTTCAAACAGCTGTTTTCAAAAATCTCCGATGTACGAAATCTATATTACAAACACATAACAGTATATCAAATTAAACTTCAAACTTAAAATGTTTTAAAATGACTACTGATATTTTTTTATTTATAATCCTTTTTTTATTTTCTTTTCCAGAGAGTTCTAATTTCAAGAATGTTAGCTATTTTTGTGTATCCTAGCACATGGTGTCTGAGGTCCAGCTTCTCTATAACTTAAAACAATACCTCCAGTAAAAGGCATTTGCAGATAGCAATTTGTTTACTTTCTCTTTTTTTATTTTATTTTCATTAACATAATTCAGACATCAAAATAACACATATATTATATGCTTTCTAGATGATCCCTTCCATTCACTTGGGTTTACAATAACATATACGCACACATGCTTCATTAAAAATAAATGAGCACAAACCCCCTTTACGCCTAGTTTAACCCTTTATTTACCATTCTACAAAAACCTAAAATTGAATATGTACAACATATAGTTAGTAATAATATCTATACATATATGCATTAATACAAAATTCTTTTCTTTGGAACAGGGTTTAATCCCAGCCTGATTACAATATCTTGCATATGCAATCCTTATTTTCTCTGTTGTTTGATTGGTGAATGTATGAATGTTTGCCAATGTTAAGCATCAAATTCACAACCACTATATTTATATGAATAAAGTAATTTTGGAAAAAAATCATACATGTTCTTTTAACTACAGAGGTGTAGTATTTAAATCATGAAGAAAATGTGATTACAATACATAAATTTATGTTTGAAATGTGATATTTAATGAGGGGGAAAATAGGTGCTATATTATCATATTTACATTTATTTTTGGTTCGCATGTACTTGAAGTCTAAACATACAATTCTCATATTTAAAATCTTTTGTTTAATTTACATTATATCTCAAAAGTAATCTGCTAAAGCAATCATTAAAAAAACAATGGGTACACTTGGTTTGAAATAAAACATACAAATAAAAGTTATTTCTTCAGGGTTTAAACACTTATTCTCATTATCTTCTCTTGAACTATCATTATTATTAATCCACTTAATATTATATATGTGTGGGGATGAGTTAGTTTTCTTTTGTGGATAGATCTTTACCTGGTTCTCTTACTTAAACAGTTATTTCTAAAGCAGTATGTAATTTGCTTATAATGAATATTTTCTATATATGTAATTAGAGGGATTTGAACTCAAGATTTTTAGTACATTCATCCTCCACTTCATCTCGAGCAACTAATACACATGACCACATTCATGTAAAAAAGATACCCCAATATACGTATTAGTTGCAGAACCAGCACATATCAGTTGGATCAGATCATAATCTCTCATACTAACATATAATCAGTGCTCGGTTTATATTAAGATAGCAATTCCTCAAACTTTAATGGACAGGCTTCATTCTTCTCACTTTTCCAATTATTCAACCATCCATTTCCTGAGCATTGTTAAGTTTTTAGAAGTGTGAAAAGATTGAAACCTATCCGTTAATGTTTCAGGAATTGCTATCTTAAAAATATAAATTGAGTACTGATTGTATGTATAAGAAATTATGGTATAACCTAACTGATGAGTGGTGGTTCTGCATGAAGTACGGAAATTGGGATTGTCATATATATTGAGGAGGTCATATATATTTTTCACAAGTATGTAGTCATGTGTATTGGTTGCTAGAAATAGAGTGGAGGATGAATAGACGGAGAAATCCTAAGTAAAATCTCTAATTACATAAAACATTTATTGACATTAAATATTTTTAGCGTTATGTCATTTTTGCACGATGTTTTGACATATACATACATAAATAAAATAATTTTCTAAAGACCATTATATCAAAGTTGTGAAAGCAGAATGTTTGCCATTTTAAAATCAAATTATGATATATACATATGTGTGTATTAAAAACATTACGGATATAAGTTTCTGCATTTAAGATAGAATGTATAAAAAAAATACCTTGAATACATCGTTTCATAAATAAATTATTGGAATTAATAAAAGTTCGGTGAATATTTTAATATTCCGATCAGAAGCAACAAAAGTTTATTTACAGCGAGTGGGCGAGTAATAGAAATTATTTGTTATTTAAATTAGTCTTTCAATACATCATAGTAGGTCAAACATCATCCTAACAATCATCCAAAAAGAGAGAAGTAAAAGAAAAGAATATAGTACGATTGAGGTTTAAATGTTAAATGGTTAAGGCTTACGATGTTGTTGTTTTTACCATTCGAATGGCTAGTTGTGTAAATTATGTACTGCTATATAAAGAAAATAATCCTAAGTTTACTCGTAAACATTTTCAAGTTTCATTTGTCTATTTTTACAAATTCCAAGTCCTGGGTATTAAAGAAATATATATTAACGATTATATCGTCAAGGTCTACTATAAGTATAGGTGGTTTTTAAAAAAAATTATGAAGCATTTTGATGTACAAGAAAATTATCAGTTTTTAAGCATCGTTGTTATATTTACGCCGAAACAAAAGACAAGCATTATTTATTT
The DNA here is from genome assembly GCA_028023455.1 of Epiperipatus broadwayi. Taxonomy (NCBI): domain Eukaryota; kingdom Metazoa; phylum Onychophora; class Udeonychophora; order Euonychophora; family Peripatidae; genus Epiperipatus; species Epiperipatus broadwayi. The sequence continues at coordinate 5,793,350 of JAQFVV010012439.1, read as the reverse complement.
AACATACCGCTCTGAGTTTCTTTAAAATTACTAATTATAAAGTAATTAGCTGAATGACGCAGCTTTTCCTCCCGATGAAATTATAATTAATCTCAATTCCGTTTTCCGTCAAAATAGTTTATTAGGCACGTTTAGATTTGTTTATATGCATAATTAATAATAAAAACAATTAAAAATACAGCTTAATAGCTGAGAGAAAAAATGTTGATCAAATTAAAAATATTTTCTATATAATTTTTCATATAATTACACGCACGTGTCTTAGTATACGTCAGATGGGACAATTTGAAAACTTTGTAACGCGGTTATAATCTAGGAAAAAGTAAACTAATTAATTTATTCTTAAGCAAATTATTTTTGAATGAGACCAAAAGAACATAAGTACTTACCTAATAATTTCAATATCAGGGGATAGGGAATATATTAAACCAATGACAATGTATTTATTAATTTTAAAAAACAAACAAAGAAAAAAGTCCAACCGTATTAAGAATAAATTAGATCATTCTACTAATTACGCTGATATAAGACAAAATCACTTATTGCTATCGCCAATAGAGAAATAATTTTTTGATTCAAATCTCACATTTTTGTTAATATCTTTTTTAAAAAAACTTAAAATCTACTAGTAATAACTAAAATGAATTATAAAACAAATACAGATATCTTCAAGTTATTTCTAAGCTTTAAAATTTTAATAAAGTAGCTTTTTAAAACGATCGACAATATTTATTTACAACAAGAATATTTTTTTATTAAATAAGTAAGTATATTTTTATTTCGGGAAAAGTTATGCTAATTAAATTTATATTCAGAATATGTCAAAATACTATTTATCTCCCACAAACATCTGCGCTCACTCAATAAATAAAACGAACATAAATTTTGTTATGAAGGTAAATTAGTAAATGAATAGAGTATATTTCATAACTTATTTTTAAAATTTAAATTTATATTCTTTCAACGAGTAGTCATACGATATGCTAGGCAAAAATTTAAATCAATAAATACTCCATGAATTAAAATTGCTGCAAGAGGTGAAAATTTAGATCCATATAGAACCGAGAAAAGAATGAATTATTGGACTTATTTAAAGCTATTATTGTCGTCCCGTACCCCCAGAAATAAGAATTAACTGCATTAATTAATTACTGCAAAGGGTTCAACCAAAATAATTTTCTACTGCTTTCCAGGATAAGATATTGGATCATAAAACATTAGAAAGTATTTACAATATAAACAGTTTTTTTAGTCTCCTCTTGACTATTTCTCTCATTCTTCCTATAAATTTTACTTATAGCTCATAGCTACTTAGTTTAATATAGGGTCTGGTTGTTAAGATTATTCAGTGGCAGTACCATCTTTGTAAACTAATTTTCATTACTATTGCTTTACACTCATGTACAAAACAAAAATATGTTACTATTAACAATCAGGATATTCTCAACTTATGTATATTGTGGGCATTTACAAGTTGAAGTTACTGTACTCTCCTCAATCAATCGAATTGCAATTCTTTAGTCAGACACAAACAAATTTTCAATATATATTTTTGAAGATTTATTTATACAAGTGTCATACCAATATTTAAATATTATTAGTTTTTTAAAAATGTTTTAAAATATTAAATTCCACTAAAATAAAGCATTAAAAAATTATAGATTTTAATTATAGTTGGTAGCTGCTGTGATCCAAACTAACATTTGATATCTCACATCAGCATGGTGATTCTATATATAAAATTTAAAATAAATGATTTAATAAGAAAACAAAAACTCACTTTAACACATTTATAAAAACATATTATATGCGGGAAAAAGAAATGTGAATGATTCCATGTGTATGTGGTTAATTAAAAAATCAATTATATTAATCTTTAACTGAGGTTTAAAGTTTATATCTGGGCTAGAGATAATCTCTAGTTTAGTAAATGATTAGTGATAATCATTATTGTATTTATCTAAGGTGGATGGTGTCAAAGTTGTGGGTGGAGTATGTTTGACACCTGTAAATAAAAATGTAACAATTTAAATATATATAGTAATGAAAATTTTTATAATTGATAGTAGCAAAAATACATATATTAATTAAAACAGCACTTCCAACTATATGTTAATAGTGTAATGATAAACTTTCCAATTGCTAGTAATATCAACTCACCATTTTTTTTTTGTTAGATTTGTCTTGCAATTATAAAATGAATTCATTTATATTTGATTTACCAATGTTTATAAAAATGGTAAGACTGATAAGAAAATAACTGGAGGTCAGTGGAGATACATTTTTATATTAAGATGAAGGAACCACCACATTCAATATAGCTAATCATTAAACTTCACAAAATAAAGTTAATTTCTTCTCATTTTAAAACCATTGTTAATTGTTAATAAAAAAAATTGTAAAATACAATTAATGAAACACTAGTGGTATTTACATATACTTATCAAGTGTATATACAAATTCCATATTTGATTATTAATTTAAAAGCACTTTAAAATGAGTAAATTTTAACTCTATCTTATCAACTTTAAATATCTAAGTACAATTAAAGTCTGACCCTAGATAATATATTTTGTCTGATTACGTATCTACATAAAAATTGGGAAAGCAAATGTTAGAAGATTCATTAGTGTTTGCAAAGTAATTCTGACAAAAGAGAAAGATGGATTTATATAAGCAGACCTATAGTTAAAAACATGGTTATTATTAGATTCACAAAAATTTTTGAATGAGTAAAAAATAACATGTGAAGTTTAATGGTTTGCCATATTAAATGGGGCTGGGTTTATAGCTGAGTATGATTTCAAGTTTACCAAAATTAATATCACTTGTCAGATTTTCTATCCTTATAAAAATTGAGAAAGTACATATAAATATATACATTTTACATTTTAAAGGCAAAAATGGGAAATGGATATAAACATAGCTTAAAAAGTTTGTCATGTATATTTAAGACAATCACAGTGGTTAATATTATATAATTCACTGGTAATAATAAAATACTCTCAATCCAATGCACAAGACAACATTTTTTTAGAAAAAAGAATCAACCTCTTTTTCTCATTTTTTTTCATAGAGGATTATCTTTCAATTAAAAGATATAGATTTAAAAGTAATATGATTGACTTAAAAATATTCATATTTTCTTTCCAAAGTGCTTTTGATAAGCCTCTATAAAATAAGGTAAAGAGAGAAAATGTCCCATTCATTTCTCTAAAAAAGGTTTATCTTGTGATTTAAATTGAGAATGTTTCATTTACTTAATAAACCAGTAGATTGAGTATTAAAAAAATTATAAGCATTAATTTATGAAGCCAAAAAATTAATACATAATAAAATATTTGACTGCAGCTAAGAAAAATCAGCATGGTTTTAGAATTAATTTTCTGGGAATAATAATAATAAAGTAAAATAGTATCGTTACATTATTATTTATACTGCTGATGTACAGAATATATTTAAAAAACTGAAAGTTAAATGGCAAATAAAAATGACCCAGTTTTGTAAGAAAATGTAAAATCTCTCTAAAAAAAAAATCAGGAACTTTTAGAAACTTAGAAATCATCTTCTTGTAAAATAGTATTGACTAACAATTTGAAAACATTTTTATTATTCATTATAAAATTTGATTAAAGCAAAATATTCCTTGCAATTTAAAAATCAGTTTTATTGCATTAATATATCTCTATAGATTTATTTGTAGTATGAAAGTAAAAGGAAAGATATAGGTTATAACTTAAACAACATGCTAATGAAAGACTTCAACATAATTCAATGCCATTTGCATAACATCCAATGTTTAAACAAGAATATATTTTATATAATACAATAGATTTGCACACAAACATCAACCTAAAAAACCTTTCATTAATTTATGATTTTATTTTGACTATAAAATGAATAAATAAATTGTACCCTCTCTCTAATGATAACAAAGTTTTGTAATTTTATTATACTTTACTGCATAGTTTATTTTGTATTACAATCCGATATTTCAATAGACTATCAACCACCATTATCAAGGTTAACTTTTGAAAGAAAAATCGTTAGATCTCAAACAATAACATGACTCAGTGCAAGATGAGAAATGAGATTCAACTTGAAGTAGTTCAGCATTCACAATAGGAGGCTTATCGAAATGTTTATTTCCCTCAGTTTTTTCACCTATTAATTTTAAGTTAATATTAGATAAAATGAGAGGTTTCCACATAGCTGGAATACATTGTTCTTTGTCAGCCCTATTTAAACCAGTAGGTCTCTTTAATATTTTAATTGACTCTCTCATGGTTCTTAAATCATATCTTTCCAAATTAGCAAGTATTTTTGTATTGTCAAAATCAGGTTTGTGACCAATTTCTAAAAAATGGGAAGTAAAAACTCATATGCTAATTTTTTGATTAAAAGCATTTCTATGTTCCTTAATTCTGACATTTATTCATCTATTAGACTGACCCACATAGCTTCTTGAGCACTGCAAACATGGAATTTCATAAACTCCTTGGTGTTCCAAAAATATTCTGTATTTAGGTTTATATAAAAAATCACCAATTTTTTTGCCAGTAGAAAAAGTAATCTTTATATTAAAACAAGATAATCTTCTACTGATTTTATCAGTAACCCCTTTAATATAAGGTAAAATTACTCTATTAAAAGAGGAACTTTCAATTATATCCTCTTCTTTCTTTTTAGTATTAATGTTATGTAAAGCCTTACATATGATGTTTTTATTATAATTATTAGAAAGTAGAATATTTTTTGTAAGTTCTATTTCTTGAGTAAGATGCTTTATCAGCAGAAAAAATTTATGCAGGAAAATGTGATAAAACATTATCAATATCAGTTTACAGAAAATCCACCCATACAAACAGATACCTTAATTTTAATTCTCATCATCATCCTACACAATTTTTTTCTGTAGCAAAAAATCTTTTTACTAGAGCTTATGATTTATCTGATAAAGAACATTTTACTCAAGAAATAGAACTTAAAAAAATATTCTACTTTCTAATAATTATAATAAAAACATTATACATAAGGCTTTACATAACATTAATACTAAAGAGAAAAAAGAGGATAGAATTGACAATTCCTCTTTTAATAGAGTAATTTTACCTTATATTAAAGGGGTTACTGATAAAATCAGTAGAAGACTATCTTGTTTTAATATAAAGACTACTTTTTCTACTGGCAAAAAAATTGGGGATTTTTTATATAAACCTAAAGACAGAATATTTTTGGAACACCAAGGAGTTTATGAAATTCCATGTTTGCAGTGCTCAAAAAGCTATGTGGGTCAGTCTAATAGATGAATAAATGTTGAAATTAAGGAACATAGAAATGCTTTTAATCAAAAAATTAGCACATCAGTTTTTATTTCAATGTTTAGAAATTGGTCACAAATCTGATTTTGACAATACAAAAATACTTGCTAATTTGGAAAGATATGATTTAAGAACCATGAGAGAGTCAATTGAAATATTAAAGAGACCTACTGGTTTAAATAGGACTGATGAAGCACAATGTATTCCAGCTATGTGGAAATCTCTCATTTTATCTAATATTAACTTAAAATTAATAGGTAAAAAAACTGAGGGAAATAAACATTTTGATAAGCCTCATATTGTGAATGCTGAACTACTTCAAGTTAAATCTCATTTCTCATCTCACACTGAGTCATGTTATTGTTTGAGATCTAATGATTTTTCTTTCAAAAGTTAACTTTGATAATGGTGGTTGCTAGTCCATAGAAATATCGGATTGTAATGCAAAATAATACACAGTTTATTCCCCCAAAAATATTAATTTATCTACATCATACAACCATGAAAACATTAATATTATATATACATACAACCCAAAAGGATGATGATATATACACACACACAACCCAAAAGGACATAATAAAGTTACATATTTTACTTCTAGCAAGTAAATGAAAAATAAAAATAAAAACTTTATTATAAATAGCTGCCATTATTCTAGTAATCTATTAAAAAATGTCAAACCTCTATAAATTTAAAACATATCTAAATATGATAGGTCAGACCTCATTTTTATTGAGAATCATCATTGGAGATTATGAAAAAGTGTAACCAAATAAGCAATGCATAAAACTATATTAAAATATGTTATTTAAAATTGTATATACAATTTAACACCCTGAAGTCTAATAAAACATTTTACCATAAGTTTCACTGTCTTGTAGTTTTAACCTATTAGTTTTTGTGAAAATGATATGACATACATATCGCATTATCATGAGCTTAATAATAAACAATTTATTACTGCAAATATAATATATTTTCAGATCATCAGAAAAATTATGTCATCAAAAATGTCTTCTCTCGATTGTAAAACTAACATGAACAAGCAATTATACCATGATAGTGCCTTTAGATAAATATTTCTTTAAGGCCTTAGTTACAGGCACAAAATAATTTAACATTTTGAGAGAACTGGCTTATTTGCATGATGCAAATACTGGTTTCAGAGATTATTATCTTGTGAAATTATACTTCAAAATTTACAACCTCATTTAGTCAAAATGTTTTAAAACATATTAATTAATATTAAACACCTTCCATGAACTCCTTTGAATAATGACCTTTTATTTAGTTATCAAGAATTTCGTAGTATTTTCAGATAAAGTGAGATTGCAGGAATTGGAAAACTCTCTGATATTTAAAGGAACTTCGGTGTTTTTATAAAAAAAGCAAAGATAAAAGGATAATTGACTTAAAAATTGGAGATGTGCTTTACTACTAAGGCACCAGTATTAAAAATACAAGTCAAATTAAAAAGTTTAAAAGCAACATTGTGAAAAATGATGTTATATTAGTGAGATTAGCAACATGGTGAATATCCAATACAAACAACTATTATGCACCAAAATTATCATTATAAAGATGAAGAAGAGGATTTTTATGCAGAGGCACAAATGCTATTGATCAAATCAATCAATATTTTAAAATTATCATGGGAAACTTTATGACTAGAATAGATAAATGATTGGAAAGTGAATTCACTGTGAACAAATTTGTTTGTGGTGATAGAAATTATAGAGGTCACAAAATTGTATAGTTTATAGGAAAATAAATATTGTGAATAAATGTTTTGACAAAAATGTTTAATGAAAAAGGATAAAGAAGCATTCTAATAAGAATACAGAATTTTTTGATTATAGTGACTAAGTCAAACTATCTAATTCAAGATTGTCATATTTTTAAAAGATTAAATACAGAAAATGATGATGATCTTTACGGGAAAAATAAGTGCTAATTCAAAACTGGAGAGATAAAAACTATCAAGATGGTTGATATTTCTAATTTACAGATATTCTCTAATGTATTCAAATTAGATATTATCAATCGTTTTAAAATATTTACAAGCTTTGAAGATAGTGCAGATTTGATTTAAAATCAATAAAAAGATAAGTGATACACTATTATGAAGTGCAATAAAGAAAGCTGATATAATAAATCAACATGTAATCAGTAAATTTTCTACTGAAACAAACAAATTATCAAGAAAAGAATATTTAAAAATAAAAATAGTAAAATAAAAAGAATTGTATATCTAGAGTTTTTAAATGAAACAAAAAAGGGTTTATAACAACATAAGAAACTATGATTGTGAAGTAACAAAGAAAGTTATAAAAAAAAATAAAAATCTCAAAATTATATAGCAGCAACAACTAATGCTTAAAAAATATGACTTTATGGAAGATGTGGAAGAAATCATAGAGTAATACAAAACTAAAAAAATATTGCATAATACATCTCTTGTGAAATGTTTATCATTTAAATTGAAGAAGTGAGACATGCAAGTGAATGAATGTAAGAAGATTAAACCTCAAGAAAATATGGAATTATTATTGACATTTTGAAAGATGTAAAGAAGAAATAGTTAAATTCTTAAGTAATTAATTTATATACCAAATGCATAACGGTAAAAATGTCTCAAATGATTAGAAAAATGCAGTTTTATTATTGATGTTTAAAAAAGATGATAAAAAAGATCGTCTACAACAAACTTTGAATTCTAATTGACAAAATAATAATCTGAATTTAAAAATAAGTTTAGCATAATAAATCACATCCAAGTATTGAAAGAAAATATAGAAAGGTCTAATGAATATGAGTTGTTATAATTGCTTTGGATTTGTAGATTATGAAAACGTTTGATTCTTTAAGTATTTGATCTTTAACATATTGATCCAGAATACTGTCACATTCTAAAAAATATTTATCAAAATGCAAGAGCAAAGACTAGATAACATATTGATAGTAAAAATATTAACATTGAGAAAAGTTTGCTACATAATGATTCTATATCTCCATAACATTTTACACTAGTTTTATAGGAAATATTTTTTGGATCAAAATAAAAAGGGAAGGGAGTAAAAGTAAATGGGCATTGTTGGACTAATTTAGATTTTGAAGATGATTCACAAATGATGAATAAAGGTTTCAGGAAATGGTGCAAGAGTTACCAATTGAAAATAAGAAAGTAGGAATAAAAATAAATGCTGAAAGGTTTGAAATTAAGTTCACTGGATTTTTTCATTAAAAAAATAAATAAATGCTAATCGTGAATTAAAAGAAATTAATTATTACTCATACTTTGGTCAGATTGTTAACACAGATTTAAATATAGTGGATAAAATTATTTATAGAATTAAACCTGAGTGGATTGTTTTTAGTAGCAATAACTTAGTATTTAAAAAAAAATGCGTCTGTTTTTGAAAAGTATTTAATAGATGTGTTTTACCCATTCTTATATATGGATGTAAGATTTGGACATTTAACAGAATAAAAATACATACATTTCAGACCTCTAAACAAAGTATGGAGATATTTATGTTAGAAATAACAGAAAGAGATCAGAAATGGTCGTCAGGAGTCGCTGACATTATTGAAAAACTTAAGAAACTGAAATGGATCTGGTGAAACTTATTTCTAAAAGAGACAATAATAAAAGGAAAGTTGAAGTTTTAAAATAGATCCCAAGAGATTGTAAAAGACCCAAAGAGAGACCATGTGTGAGATAAATAAACGAAATAAAAAAGTTTGCTACTATAATGTGGAGAAGAGAAGCTAGGGATCAGAATAACTGGATTAAACTTGTAAAGTCCGTCATCCTGAAGTTGATGAATAATAGCTGAAAGTGATGACAATAATGATGTTTTATGATAGTAAAATGTTTAATAAGCAAACAAAACAATAGGTTAATAAATAATCACAACTGTAAGTTATATTGTCGATTTGTTAAATTAACATATGCTACATATAAAACAGACTATAGTTCATATATAGAAACCTTATAAACAAAAAAACCCCACAATTATAAGATATTGAAAAGATATAATTTATAATAGAGCTTGACAGATTTTTATTTGTTGCTGTTGTTGTTTTGAAAACAAAAATGACAGGCTTTTACATAAATAAAATGGAATTCAAAATATTGTCAATTTTGAATAAATAAAAAAAATAAAAAGAATAATTTTAAAATAAAATGATAATATTTATATATATTAAATGAGCTTAAAAATCAATTTATATTTATCCATGTATCTATCTACCTTTATAATTTATCAATTTATCTCTGTTCCTATATAATCTATCAATTAATTTATATGTCTATATATTCATATATTTTATATTTATGAATCTGCTTTTTTAATATCTATCTATCTATCTATCTATCTATCTATCTATCTATCTATCTATCTATCTATCTATCTATCTATCTATCTTTCTTTCTTTCTTTCTTTATATATATAATCATTAAAAACAGTCAACACTTAGACAATTCCAATAACAATCAACAATTTCAAACTGTCGTCAAGGCAACCTGTAAAAACATATGTTTTTCGACTAATCAGAAATATATGTTCTCATTTGTTGTAGATAAAGATCTTCAACTCATAAATTTTTTTATTGTAATAAATATAAATAGATATAATAAATAAAATAACTAAAAATATATATACAAAAAGAATCACTTATCTATATAAGTAGTTTAATATTTCAACCAGGGTATGGATTTGTTAAACATACATATTTTGACACTTATATTCTCATATACCCTAACAGACATTTGTGTATTTAATGTCTCAGGGTAAATATCAAAATGCCATAGCAAATCTAATATGTGTAACCATAAATTAATGATAAGTGTTGACCTTATAAAGAAAATACACAAAACCAAATTTAATAAAAAGAATATATACATTTTATTGACATTTAAGTGATTTTATATTATTATTAATAACAAACTTATTTATAAAACTACTACAGATTTTCAAAGTATTAAAGAAAAATTTAAAAAATTAAAGTGAAATGGTGCTATTTATATTCAGCACTGTTCTCTACAAGCTAAAAAAAAAAAAAGAAATCTTAACTAGGATTATGTAAAAGAATAGTATAATTATTTGTTAATAAAATAAATAACTAATTTAAAATATAGTTTTTATATGTATTTCACAAGTAAAAGTTCCTTTTAATAATATATCAAACTTAACTATTGATACAAAATATAATATAGGAAGCTTCTAAACAAACTAACTTAGATTCAAAAGTAATGGTTTATTTAATAAGTGGCAAAAACAAAAGAAATATATTGTTGCATGGATTCATACACATTCTCATTTAACATATAATAAAAGAAATTTTATCATCTCTTACATAAAAAATGAAATAGCTACACAATGAGAGGAATTCACATCTCTAAGATAAAACAAGTTTGTAATAAGAGGAAGTCACCATGTCTTATACAAAAAAATGAATATATATTACTATGCATGACAACACCGAATATAAAAAGGCCACTATTCAAATTATCAGTGTAACAAACCACCAATGTTTTACTTCTAGGACTTAAACTCTTAACTATTCACTAAATCTCAATACAAATCCTTTTACCCTGAAATAACATATTTGTAAGATTTTAAGTTTATAATGATAATAAATTTTAATAATCATTATTTAACCCTTAATAAGTATAACCATTCACACCAAAAATTATTATATGGGATAATTAGCAAATATGTATTACATATAGAGCAAAAAAAGTTTTTAAACATTACCTTTTGTTTTAAAAAAAACATTTCTTTGGGAGATCTAAGGAAAAAAGTGCATAGCAACAAATGGAAATAATGTTTTTATTTCTTTTTTTTAAATCTAAAATCCTAAATTCATAGTTCATTTTCAATCTGATTTTTATCAGGTTTTCTGTGTGATAATTGTTGATGAATTAGGAAATGAAAGATTACCAAAAGAAAATTCATTCTTGGTAAATTTTAAATGTTCTAGATAAAAAGTGTATTGTTCCCAAAACTTGTTTAGATGATTAGGGTTTAAAAATTTAAGAATTCTTGAAAATGTTGACAGTCTATTAATTGATCCATGCAGTAACATTCTCTCTTTGGATATCTTTAAAATATAACTTGTTCAATTCTTAGGTTTAGAAAAGATTGATTTTCTTTTTGTTAGATAGGCTTTTATTTTATCTTAGGTTTTATTTTTATTTTAACATTATATACCATAGAGACTGCAGTAATGTAGGAAACTGAAATGGAGACTTTACAAGCTCTCTTGGACTATCTTTATTTAGACAACTACCATGATTAATAACTTTAATACTATTGCCATTATTTAAAACTATATTAAAAGGAAATGATCTAGTTGGATTGAAAGTTCTTTATCAGGTCTCTAGTTTTTTTGTTAAGGTAAACAACCCCACTTACTGCAAAATTGATGATGTCTGAATTACTATAGTTATTTTAAGAGAAAATCTTCTAGAAATTCCCACACTCTTTGAACATTTTTTTTTGAATGACTTGCATTCAACTACTTCTAAAAATAACTTTTCATATTAACAAGAAATAATAAAAAATAATCTAAATAATTGACATTTATATAATTTTATTAAACTTAAAATTCTATATCTCCCTTGTTCTTTTAAATGTATATCAACGCACAAATATTTTTGACAAATTTTAAAACTAGAATAATTGCCTATAATATTTCAATCATTTTTTAATTTAAAATAACTTATTCACTTAAATGTGAATAAAATATTTTAATCTCAATAACTTTAAAAAAATAAACAGTTTAAAATGAGAAACAACTTTACTCACGAAACAAATAAACACATCAGATTTTTATTTTTAAAGTCAGATTTTTGATTGCATCTATGTATGATTAAAATTTAAAAAAATATTCATTTAAAGATCACATCTCACTCTTTTTTTAATTCACTGTGAGGGCTAACTACTATAATAGATATTTATTCAAGTTAGTTTTTATAAATTGTAACTACTAAATAAGTATAGCTTAAAGGATTTATATGAAAATTAAATTAAATAAGCTATACATCATGCTATGAATAACAAGCAATCTATATCAATAATCAATAAATATTAGTAAATGGTAGGCCTACTCTTTATTAATATTTATTGGCCTAAAGTGCTATTTTTTATAGCACAGAAGTGTAGTTTCTTCTTGTTTATATATGTATATTACAACAGATATACAGTTTTACTTTCTTTTTTAGATATATACAATTCTTTATAAGAATGTATAAGGTTTAAACTTTGGAATTAATGGATGCTAAAAACAACAATGGATTATTTTTAAACTTAATATCCTAACTAATGCAAGTCAGATTGAGTGTCCAGACATATTTTCTAACCATTATTCCACCAAATATGACTAAGTACAGAGAGGGTATACCCCATGTATGGATGCTACTTATTTATTTAAAACATATCTCTCATACAGCAGTTTATGACACCATTTTAAAAATAAGAAACATTTATATGTTGGTTCAAACACCTCCATATCTTCTTAGATGTTAAAAAAAATATTTACAATATTTACACACTTTATATGATACTTAGGGATGAATTAAATGCACAAATAAATAAAATATACATATATATATATTAGGCAGTGTGTATTTATATGGAGAAAATTCATTTAATTAGATTGAAATTAACTTATGAGATCTGACATGGTTACTTTCAATATGCAGCAATCATATAATTATTCTTTATAACTGTAATAATATAAAGATTGGAAATATCTATCGATATATATATATATCAAAAAATATAATAAATATTAACTATTAATAATTGAATGAAAAATTAATTCTAAATTCTGTTTGTTTTAGCATTTGTAAAAAAATAAATATGTTAAGAAAAAAAATTGAATATTTAAAGGAAAAACAAAATGCTAAAATTATTTAGAGAATATTAATATTATTTAATATTTCCTATAAATATTATTAGCATATAAAAGCGATTTACCCATTGAAGAAGAAGCTGTAAGTATCAACCAAAAAAAATCAATTTAGGTCTAGTACTTTCGAGGTTTTCCCTCATATTCATGGCCAAAATAAGTTATAAACATTGCTGTAATGTTATAAAATGATAAAATATGCAAATGCGAATGCAAATTAATTTGTCCATTTTTTTTTTGAAATAGAATTTGTCTATTTTAAATAAAGATTTATCTTACTATATTATCAGAATTCTGATTTTAAACTTTAATAGAAATTCAGATTCAATCTTTTTAAAAAATAATCTAAAAGACAGCTTTAAAAGTTTGAGGCTTCATTTGATGTACTGTATTTCTTTTGAGTTATTCTCTGTATATAATGATGGTATGACTGGATTATATATTCATCATGAATAGATTGATAAAAATCGTATGAAAAGTTCATTATAATGCTACTTCTAGTTCTATTTGGTTGTTGCATGTAGGAATGAAACACTTTTAAAATTGGCATCTGTAAGGAACTACACGATTTCAGGATTAGTTGACTAATTCACTAATTATATTTTTTTCATCCCATCATAGTCTGATTTTTAGCTATTGCATAGATTTTCATATTAGCTATGCTAATAATTCACAAGTTATCTCTGTTACTTTAATGAGTTTAATTGCTGAGATGCTGTTAAACAGAGCTTTTGTTGGCTAAATTGATCACAAGATTTTTAATTATGACAATATTACAACTTCCTTAAAGCAAGAAAGCTTTTCCCCAAAAGTTTTCTTTCTAAACACCAACATTAAAAGAAATAAAACTGGCATCTCTCACAACTTTTTTTTCTATGAATGTTATTCCAGATTATCCACACAAATTAATTTTAACAAAATACATTTCATTCTTTTTTTTCTCTGTGATGAAATGTTTATTCATCAAAAAACAAAACAAAACAGATACAGTAAAATAAATGAAATTTCAGGAGCAACATGATAAGAGGGGAAGGATACATGTAAAAAGGGAATGGGAAGTGGAGAGGGGAAATGGTGTGTAGTCCAGCCAGTCAGAAATGCATGTCTTCATGATTGAGTCCTATGACAGAGGCTAAGAGGATGGAAGTTGGAGGATTGCCCAAGTATCTGTGAGGAGTGGAGGTGGGTAGTTTGGTATCTCTGGTTTTGAGAGTGCAAATTAGATCCAAGAGCTTTTGATTGACTGAATCTGCTCTCTGGTCAAGGATAATGGCACATCGGAGCAACCAGAGAGCATACATGAGAAAAACTGATAGTCTAATGACTGCGAAGACCCCTGTTTTTATGGATTCTTGGAGGTTGAAGATGGTATTCCTGTGCGAGGAAAGGCAGAAGCTGATGACATTTCTCATGCCAAGCAGAAAAGCACATTTAAGTAGGAAGTGCTGGAGTGTTTCATTGTCAGTTTTACAGAGCTGAAATATGGGAGAGATCTTGGTATTCTTTTTCTTATAATATGGTATTATAGTTATTTATTAATCTGTCACAGAGATTTCACAGACATATGAGTCTGGCAATAATTTTCTAACTTTATAATCTTGAAATACTTAAATTATATATATATTAGTTTATAATCTTGAATAATAATAGAAAGATAATATCTACATGGGAGCTTCTCACAAACTTAATCGTTCAATTAAAGATTTTTTTTGGAAAAATGACGATTTATAACGTTGTTTATTGGAAATGAAACAAACATGCATTTACATTTTCCCTTTTTTTGTGTGAGAAATGATCTTTCAATAAGAAAACTTTTAGCAATATAAATTTATTACTATTAATACCCAAACAAAAAAATATATACATATATAAATGCACAATTCTTCCCATTTACAAAATGTTGTTTCTTAGTATCAATGTGGCAGACTGAAGTTTCTTACCTCAATATCATGTTCCATTATAAATGGCTACTCTATTTCCTGCACTCCTGAATAAAACAGCACAATTATTTGTTCAAACTGTACTTTTGGAAGAAATACTACACACGTTCACTTTTCAAGGCCTAAAGATTGACAATATATCCTGTGTACATATTAATTTTACCACTTGATCAATTACTCATGCCAGCATTCTTTCATGACATCACAGTATAGTTTAAAACATTAAATGATGTGTAAAACCAACATTTTGGCTAATTACTTTCTTTTCACCCAAATATTATCTAACATTTACTTAACAAAATTAATTAATTTCCTTTTTAGAAAATTGTAAATATATTTAATTTGGGTTTTATATGCACACTTCTTTGTGCCAGTGACTTTCATTAGTGCAAGACTAATATGTAAGTACCATATATATATATATGTGTGTGTGTGTAACAATAAAAATAATATAATGGTAATTAACTATTATACACAATCTTCTGGGGATTGAAAACTATATAATAGTTAATTATCATTATATTTATTATTTTTATGGTTATTACAATAGTTTTTTAATTAACAGACATTTTATTTGTAGTATATATATATGTTGATATGAACATTTTCACGGGTTGCATATATAAAATACATATTTTGCTGGTTCATCCGTGTTAAAAATTTAAATATTTATATACCGACATTTCAACTTGAGCACACAAATCATCTACTGGGTGATAAAAGATAGAAACATAAAGTTAAACTAGTCAATAAATAATCAAAATTACCCCAAATTCACAACTCAACCAGACTAGCCAAAATATAAACTCTAAAATACTTATAAAATTGTATGTAAAAATAATAATTTATTTAAAAATAAAAAAATTGCTTGGAAAAGGGGTATTACTTTGAATAGTTTATTATATAATACAAAGAAAATTTTTGATAGAAAAATTATTCCTGGAATAGTGTATATTATCCCTTGTTTTTGTAATAAGGTATATATAGGTCAGAGTATTTTGAGCTGAAATGAAAAAATAAAGGTACGTAAAAGTAGGGTAAGAAATAAATGTCTTATATATCCATGAAAAAGATACACATCACACTATTAATTTTGATGAAACTAAGGTTGTCTTCTTTGAAAAAAATGAAATAAAAAGAATTTAAGAATCTTTATTATTAAAAATTTATGAATCTGAAGCAATTAACTTATTTAAAAGTTCTTTTAATATTAAGGCTGTATGAGAGATGAGTGGAATTGTGGGTAATGTTTAGTTTAAATGTGTTATTTTGTAGTTCTTTATACTTGAAAAGTCTGCTTGCAGCAATAAAACCATTGATAGTGTTTTAGAGTTTATTTTTTGTATAGTCTGTTTGAGTTGTGAATTTGTGGTAATTTTGATTACATATATAGATTTCTATTTACAAATGAGAGTAAAAGAAAAAAAAATGCGACTTTTGGAAAATATTGATTTGGGTACTTTTGCTTATATTATTTCTTTCTTTTTTCCTTTTTAATATACCTATGTCAATGTGTGGTTGAAAAAATTGTAAGATCAGATTAACTTTATTTAAAAAAATATCTGAACTGATGCAATATTCTCCAGTCAAATAAATGTGCTAATGAAATTGCGAGTACACATTACTATTTTTCATTGTCACATTTACTTTTATTTAAAAGTTAATATGTACACAATTAATTCTGTTTTATTTTATATACCTGAAAACAATAATAAAAATGTATTCTCTACTTAAATAGTTTTTTCCTTGGAAAATTAAACTAACATTTATCTATTAAGAGAATGACTCTTGAACTGCAATTCTAAAATGTATACAAACTAACCACCAACATTAAGCCACATAATGCAAGCATATACATCATTTAAGTTATCTTAAATTTGACACAATAGGCAACACAAACATCAATAAATATGCATCAATATAACAACCTTGCTCAATGGGTTATGTTAGACACTTAGAGGATGATTTACATAGAGAACTGAAATTAATGATCCATTGCGTAGTTTAACCATTCTTCCTTAAGTCTTAGTGACAAGTATGTATTTGTGATATATTTGGATCTATAAAATGTCTTACTCTTATGAGTAAAGACTTAGAGGCAGAAAAATAATATTTTAAAAACAATGTTAAGTTATATAAAAGATTTAGTGCAGTATAGAAATAAAACTCAATATGAAGTACTATGACAACATCAATCTCTCAAGTTAATGCCAAAATCCTTATCCTATCACTAATAAAGAAGACACAACTAAACAAATTCTCAAAGTACAAAGCTGCCTTTCCCCCTCAAAATATAACAATAGCAATAACAATTTTTTTTTATTTCTCACTCCAAAGTATGCACATTTTTTCTAAATTCATTAATTCTTCAAACAAATCCCAAGTTATCACTGAAAGTCAGCTTTACTTAGCATCCATTTAGATATCAAGCCTTTCCTCTCTTCATGAATTTCTTTACTGGTCTAAGTACTCTCATTTGGAATAACATGAAAACTTTCTTATCTATGTCTTGGCATTCTATAAAGAAACTGCTTATTAAAACTTTTTTCATGATTTTGAAATGTATTATTTCTATTAAATAATACATGCCACCAAATATTAACATCATGTAACAAATATTAACATCATCGTGTAAGTGTAAGTTGCTGCAAATTATATCCAACTTACTCTCTTCCAGCCTTAACTTAAGATTGCCTTGTAAATATTATTTTTAAAAACTTATTCAAATTCTGATGAATTTCACTATAAACCTTAATATCAGGGGTTAAAGATTCATCTCCCATTGATTTTATATACCCAGCCTTACTGTTTTTCCTTCAGTATAATATTCACCACTAGTGTGTTTTTGTAAGCCTGTCTATATTGTTTTTATTATTTTTATTAAATGGATTGCAGCTGCTTTATACTGTTTATTTTCTGTATAATAATCTTTTATTATTTTCTCATTACTGCATTATCTTCTACATTCATTTTTAATCCTTCATAGTATTTGTTAGTTCATCTATACTTTCTCTGCTATTTGGCTTGGTTTTGCTATTTTCCCTATTACTCTCCAGTATTTTCTATCTTTTTTTTTGTTGATCATCTTATTTCCCCTTCAACCTTTCAAATCTTCTTTCCAAAATTTACATATAGATTCTATGATATTTTGATTCTTTATTTTTATTTCCTTTCTCACTTTATTTAACTTCATTATCATCACCTGTTGGTTTCTTTTCTTTCATTGCATTTATTTATTATTTCTCTTAATTCTACCATACATTTTATTGGTTTTCCTAAATTTTTTGTCTCATTTCCTGTTAGTTTTTCTGCATATCATATAATTTCAAAACAATTTTTGTTGGATTTGTCTAACTTCATTGTTTGTTGATTTTCCTGAATTTTTTGTCTCATTTTTTTTCTAGTTTTCCTAGATCAAATTATACAGCATCTGAAAATCTATTACTGGTGATTTATTTCCTACAGGTTGGCCTCCTCGATTTTTAGGTTCTATCTCTCTTATTCCACCTCTTATTTGGCCAGTTTCTCAATATTTACATTTTTTCCATATATCATAGCATTGGCCGGGAGGCGAACCCACAACCGTCTGCAACCAACTACTTGCTTGCAAGGCGGCTGCGCTGACCTCTCGGCTAATTTCAATCTTGTAATCATTAAATTATAGAGAATTATACTTGTTTAATTCTATCCTTTACTATTATTTAAAATTGATACATAATGTTTTATTTATTTACTTTTTTATTTTATTACACATCATGTATTCATACTTTTTACAATAATATATATAATTGTAGAGCATTTATGAAGAAATCAATGTCACCTTTGAGATAATGAGTCCATGGTTTTTGGCGATGTTCACTTCAAAATTATACTTATTTACGTTTAACATCTTTCTAGCATATACGTTTTAAAAATTAAAATATCTTTCCACACTTAGGAATTTTATTGCTAATAGAAATTTAAAACTGATAAAAGTCATCATCATTCAATCATTTTTTTTTATTATATTCAGTTTTAATTCAAATTTAAAAGTGAATATTATTTTTTTAAATAATTTCAGAAGTTTACTTTTAATATCAATAGCTTATAATAATCTATCCATCCTAACAAATTTTTTCTTTAGGGTTTCTCTTTTTTTTTCTTTTGAATTTTTTAATATCATGTAGTATTTTTTTAAAAGTAATCTTATACATTGTTATTATAATAAATTACTTTTAGAAATCAAAGATAAATGTATATATAATATAGGCTAGATGATTTTTATCTGAATCTTTCAACAAACATCAATTATAGTTCATCATCGATTATTAATCAAGATACATATTGGACTTTTTCTCTTTTCTACAATACAGTACAGATAGTCCTAACATTAATCTGAATACCGTTAAATAAAAAAAGTTCTGTTGTCATTATAAAATTTATAATTTTAATTAGTACTATGTGAAAAAATTCAGCTGATATAAATATAAACATATCCTCTTTTTATATATTTTAATTCCTTTATTATTAAACTAATGCTCATACAATCATTTCTTGACAGTTAACAGTTTCGATTGCCCCTGTAATGTAAAGTATTATATTGTTTTTAATCAATAAATTTATATAATACACAAAAACTATATATATATATTTTACCTTGGGTATTAAATCTTCTTTATATACAAAGAGAACCAATAAAAATGATTTTTTTTTGCTGTAGTATCATCAGTAATGATTTGGGATTATGCATTATTTATTATAACAGCATTTATTCTTTTAAAAATTGTGTTTAACATTATATATGTGCATGTCCTGTAAAATTAATGTTTACTTGCATTTACAGCAGAGTTTGAGTTTATAGCAGGAGTAAGAATATATTGAAATTTGTAAAGATTTTGAAACCAGAGATTTTAAAATTATTATAGTCTATCTGTATTAAGTGTAAAGTTTAAAAATAAATAAAATAGCTCAGTACTAACCTTTTTAAATTCTGATATTTTCTATTGTTCCCCCTGGTGGGAGCTTTTGAAGATGCTCATTAGACTTGATTTCATTTAATTTAATTTTATAAATGAATAATATTCTAAAAACTCAAATTTGAATTTTTGTAAATATTTAAAAACTGACTTGTAAACAGAAACAATGGATTGTAAACATTACCAATAATGTGTGTGTAAACACTCTTTCAAAAATGAATAAACACTTTTCTATTTTAAGTTGTTTTATTTGAGTGTGAACAAATGAATGTGCATTTATGATAAGTCTACCAAATTCTGCTTTAAAATCTGATATTTGCTTCATAATTATTGTAATATTTGAAAAGTGTTTAACGCCATATCAACTCTGACAGATAATGTGATACATACCATGATTTTCTTTGTTTTATAGCAGAAATAATTAAAAATGTTATATTCAAGTCAAATAGTTACATATTTTTTTCTAAATACCTTGTATGAAAACTAGATCAGAAGAATATGGATGCCTTCTGAGCATTTTTTTTCTATTTTAAAAAATAAAGATATTAGAGCTTAGCTGACTGTTCATAAGATATCCATTTCTTCAGATTTATTTTAAATTAAAAAGATCAATAAAAACAATTCCACAGAAACTTAATCAGAAAATTCCTTACTTTAATATCTCTCAATAACAGCAGTGTAACATAGCAGAACTACTATGCTTTTTCTGAGAAAAACACCCAATAATTCTCAATGAATATGGGGGTGAAAACTAAAAATGACAAGATTGTTTGAATATTCTGATGTCTTTATGTAACAAAACTGAATCATTTTTTTATTTGAACAGTAGTGTTTTTGGAATATCAGATTGTTAATATTTTCTTTGTATTTCAAGCTTCATAGTGTCATCAACATTTATAATAAATAAATTCCAACATTCATTTTCTTTTAATAAAACAAGTCAGGCATTTGAAACCCAGCCCATTGTTTTGAATTTTCACAAGTATTTGTTGAATATTACCATTGATAATATTTCTATGAAGCAGAACAGAAACTCAAACTAAGTTCTGATCTTGCATATCAATAATGAAATTATTCATATAATTTATTTAATATGTTATTGCTATTTTAAAATATTTAAAAAATCTTTTCATAGACAAATTAAACGTTTTTAAATTATATAAATATATACAAGGTTTAAATTTGCATTACGTAATATCAGCACTTCTTACAACATGATTTGGGATTGATTTTTTTACATAAATACTCCAAGTCAACAAATGAAACATACAATGTTGGATAATAAATATACATCTATTGTTAATTATAGTAATAAGAACAAATATCACTACCTAGTACTTGACAATAATTCTCATTCAATGTTTCACCACAGTAGCTATAGAAAAAAACCTTAACACTGAATAAGCCATTTTAATATTTTTTTTATTTTTATATAAAATAAATGGAAACAAGTTATAGCTCCATGTCATGAATAGAAATTTGCATCAACAAATGTTAATAAAAAATAGGAGGTTCACCTATCCTCTAAGCTTAAATGGTATTTACACATCACTAATGTTCCTGGAAATAGAATGTGATATTTATATATTAGGCAGATTTTTAAATATAACTTAAGTCTTTCTAAAATAAGGTATATATAGATCTAAGACTGAGTCACATTTTACCAATATAAAATATAATTGTTTTTGTTTGAATTCATTTATAATAATGAATAAAAGTTCCCAGACTTATTACATGTAATTTGAAATAGTCACGGTAAAAAAAAGTTGTGAGAAAAAAAAGCTGTGAAAGATACCAGTTTTTGTTTTTATTCAATTTTAGTGTTTATAAAAAACTGTGGGAGGAAGCTTTCATGCTTTAAGAAAGTTATAATATCACCATAATTATACAGAGGATAAATTCTCCATAAAGTAGCATCACTCAGTGCAAG
Source organism: Epiperipatus broadwayi (assembly GCA_028023455.1). Lineage (NCBI taxonomy): Eukaryota > Metazoa > Onychophora > Udeonychophora > Euonychophora > Peripatidae > Epiperipatus > Epiperipatus broadwayi. The sequence goes on along the minus strand of JAQFVV010012439.1, from coordinate 5,771,281 downwards.
TCAGAGTAATCAATGGATGCAAGAAGGTTTGTGCATAAAATCCCTATCTAGTGCCAACTCATCCAATATTCCCAGACTAGTTTCTAGCTTGTATAGAGAGTTTAGCCTCTGTATGAACAGCTTCTGTGAGCATAAAGAATGGTGATCATGTGATGTTTAGTAGTTTAACCATCACAATTAATGAACTTTTGTTTAATTCAATCAGAAAAAATTCTGCATCCTAGAAAATTAAATTGATTAAAGAAACAGAACTAATTTTTGTAAATTATTAACATGGCTATTATGAAACCCATGCTGTAGCTGAAAATCACATTTATGAAGAGCTGGAAAAAATCTAATTAATGCACTAGTTAACTAAACCTGGAATTATATAGTTTCCTGCAGAAGTCAATTTCTTAATGTGTGTTATTCCAACATGCTCTAGAAGCAACATTACCTGTTGTTTTTCATATTATTTTTATCATCTTATTCATGATGAATGCATAATAGTCATACCATTATTCTATCCAGAGAATAACTCAAGAGCAGTACAGCAAATAAAGCCTTAAACTTTAAAAACTGTCTTATAGATCATTTTTAAAAATGTTTGAACCTGTTTTAGTAAAGTGTAAAATCAAAATTCTGATGCTATGGGAAAATCAACATTTATTTAAAATAAAAGGCCTTTATAAAAAAAATTAATAATAATACTTTTTATAACAAATATAATATTCTCTAAATAATTTTAACATTTTGTTTTTCCTTTAAATATGTATTAAATTTTCTTTTCATTAACTAAAGCAAATAGAATTTAAAATTAACTTTTCATTCATTTATTAATAGTTAAATATTTATTATAACTTTAATATATCTATTTATCAATTGATTGTTATTTTGCCAATGTTTACTTATATTATTATAGAAAAATAGTAATAGTTATATTATTGCTATATATTGTATGAAAGCATATCTGAGTTCAGCAATGTAATTAAATGAATTTTCACAGATATGAATACATATTTGACTAAAATATATAGGTATATTTTAGTTGTTTTTGCAATGAATTTATTCCTAAATATCATATAAAGCATGTAAATATTGCAAATTAATTTTGTTTTATTATATTTATATTATTTTAAATTTTATTGATTGTTTCTCTCTCTTTCGCTCTTATTCCAAATCTAGTCAAATATAGCTACACATTACACACACACACAACCCTATGATGCATTGTCATGTTTTTCTTTTGAACTAGTAGTGAAGAGGTTAAAACCAAGAAGCTAGGAAGGAATTTGAATATGACCTATAGATGTTTCTCATTTTAAAGATGGAGCCCTAAGCTGAAGTATGGTAGACATGTTTTTAATAAATAAATAGCATCTATAATGGCAAGGGATAGACCTCACTGTATTTATCCATGTTTAATGAGAATGATGATAGAAAAACATGGGTGAATATTCTGTTTCATCATCATTAATTATGATATTAAGTTTAAAAAGAATCTGCTGATATTCTTATTAACTCCACGATGTAAATCCTCATATAGTCTTATAAAGAATTGTATATATCTTTAAAAAAGAGAGTAAAACTGTATGTTTGAAATACAATATGTTAAGGTAATTTGTGATACCTTTTATTTATTTGATGCTCACTGGACCAATATATATTCATATGGTTTCAAAATGTGTATGTCCAAAATATATATAATAGAAAAATAATAATTAGGGTTTAGGTAATGGAATGAGAGGAATTTGGCACTAGTAAATGAAATAAAAAAATAATGTTAGATGTTAAGAGTGGAAGATAAGATTAGGATAGGTAGACAAAAGGTTAGATAATTGATAGATTAATTAAGTAAAGTAGTGGTGAAGGCAGAGAAGTTAAATTGGAGAATGGTACATAATAAGAAGGTAGACTAGTGTATTAATTTTATATAAGTTTAAATAAAATATAGTTTTGTATTACTGAATGATGTTATAAATCTTGGAGTAATATAGTGTTTTAAGTCATCAACTGACAAAATTTATATATAAAAGATCAAATAGATTAAATTACCTACAATTCCAATATATTGTACTTACAAAAAACTCCATTGGTATTAAACCCTGTAATTATTAGTATTCCAATATATAAATAAATAACACTATAGAAAACTTGCAGCATGATTGACTTTTTGAGTAGTACTCAATGTGACATTCATAACAGAAACTAACAATAGCTTCTATTTGTCCATTGTAAAAATAAAACAATAAATTAATGCAATAAATTTTACAAATAACTATTTTATTATTAAAATGTAAAACTACTTTCAACTATTTTTATAACTATCTTCAACTGAAAAAATAATTATGAAATTAACTGAAAGTACTTCTCCATTTTGTAATAGTTATTTGCATAATTTAAAGTCTGCATAACTTATTGTCTCCTTAATACTTCATTATTATTACTACCACAATTTATCTATAATGGGCATTTCCTTATATTATATATATTAGAAGGGACTTGAATTCTGACTTTCAAACTCCCTACAGCTATGCACTCCATCTTATACTACTGATACATATGATGACATGTGAAAAAGATCAATTATCCCAAGTATATGTATATCATGCTGAACCAGCACTTATCAGTTGGTCTAAATCACCACCTGCCACACATATATACTACTAGTGTTCAATTGATCAAACTTTAATGAATAAGCTTCAGTTTCCTCAACCCTCTAACCCTTTATCCATACAGACCATTGAAAATTCAATGATGGAACACTCAAAGCCCTTGTTGATGCCAATATTATTGTTGTACCTGTGTTTACTTTAAGACATTCTGTTTCCTTACATATAGGATCTTAATATGTCCATTTAAATAACAGAGGAGGGAAGGGCAGAATACAGGCTGAATATATAATATTCAAATATAATTACATTGTTTATACTAAACTTTAAGGGAGTATGAAGAGATTTGAACTCAGACTTTTAAGCTTTCTACAGCTATAGACTCCATCTTATGCAACTGATATACACAACCACATACATGTTAAAAATATAAACAATCTTCAATATATGTATTTTATGCTAAATCAGCATTCATCAGTTGGTCCAGATCACCATATATACACGTATATACAATCAGTGCTCGGTTAAAAAGAATGGGATCTTCTGTATATTTAAATATACAAAATATGTCTTTTATATATGCAACCCATGAAAATCTTCATATCATATATATATATTGTAACGGGCACACACGCTGTTACATTATTTATTTGAAAAATTAGACATTAAAAAGAAAAGTTCGCATATGAAAACTTCTTTTTTTTAAGACATAAAAATTGAAAATTAAAAGTCATTTAAACTGTATATATAAAATCGCACAGATAAAAAAATTATTAAAAGAAAACTTTATTTAAAAAAATAAAAGTATTTAAAACTAGATTTTCAATAAAGATTTAAAGAGAAAAATATATCTTTAAGTTTGTACAATAAATTAATTAATGCTATTGTAAAATGGAAATGATTATTTTAATTAGTTAAAAGTAAGCTAGCTTTTGGGAATTTCAAAATGTATAAGTAAAGGTGAGATAGGAAAGAAAAAACAATAGAAACTAATGGCCAATAAAAGAAAGCCCTAGGAAATGGACCTCAGCGAGGAAGACCATCACCATCATCATGATGTAATGTCCACTGAATCCAAAAATTCTAAGATAAAAAAAATGTTTGAAAATAAATTTTAGTGAGTGAAGAAAGATTAGAGAAGATAGAGATGTGAAAGCAGAGGTGTGCTAGTGCTAGGGTTGAAGGACAAGGGATTGGAAAGATGCAGTCTTCAATCCCTTCAGTTTTTCTTGAAAAAAAAAGAAAGAGAAATGACCAATTATTTTCTATATTGTGGACCACAGGACAATGGGGGAATTAACACTGGATTCCAAATGGCAAGCAACGGATAAAGATGAACTTTTTAAAAAACCATAAGAACTTTATAAACATTTTCAAAACAATAATTCTAAATTCTAAACCTTTCAGTATTTAATACAAATAGAATCCTATCTGACCAACATAAATTAATACTAGTAATGTTATTTGATGTATATATTTTTTTTAAAATCATTTCCATTTAATTTTTTTTTGTTCTTTTAAGTTTTATTATGATTTTTGTTTTTTTGTTAAACTAATTTAATAAAGTGCTAAATTTAAGTCGGGCATGAATGGCTGCATAGATTCGTAAAGTTATGTTAGTTTAAGGGAGGGTAAATCTTAGGTTATTTGTTTCGTGGTTGAATTGGGTCAATGGATTGGATATATTGGTGTGATTAGTAAATGTAGTATGAGGTTCACTATGTGCAGGATCACCTTATATGCCGCACACCCTGTTTGCCTATGGAATGGGATAGTAAGATGGAAAATGCAGTCTCTTCCTATGGAGTTTTTTTATTGCTCTTCTCATCAGACAGATGTAGTATTCCTGTCTAGATGAGAGTCAATGTCTTCTATAACCATGCTGTTAAGATGTACATTCCTGATAGTATGGTATTTGTGCTGTCGTATTCATGCTGCATTGAATACACCGATGTATCAGGTGGATTGACATTAGTTTAACTGCGAACTTTTGGCCTAAGGTTAAATAAGGGATAGAATATTTTCTTTTCAAATGCAATCTATATAGTCTATTCATACTCAACACTTTAATAAAATATTAAATTCATCTGTGCGAACTTAGAAATTAAAAGTTTAAACGTAAATTAAATTCTAAAAATCAAAGTTAAAATGTAAGTTAAATTTTAAAGTAAAAGTGATTCTAAAATGATTCAAAATTTATATGTTTGTAAATAAATGTTTGTGTGTTAATTACTGGAAGTGGCTTCTTTTATTTTTGTTAATTTTGAAAAAAATAGTTTAAGAATTTATATTTCATAAATCTCTGCCTCTCCGTGAGCTAGTGGCATTGGGCTGATGGTTGGAAAAAAATATGTGTAAAAGTTGGATTCTTAACAGCACGTATCTGCCTACTCTATAAATTTTCTAGGTTCAAGTAGCCTAGTGGTGCTCTGTAATGTAGATATGGTAAGACTCGATTGATCTCCAGAAACCCCGATCATTATAATATATATATATGTCTTGCTTTATTGATTATTATTGAATATTATATTTGCAGCCTGTATTCTGCCCATCCCTGTTCTGTATATTTAAATAGACATATGAATCCTATATGTGAGGGATTAGAGTGACTTAAAATCAACATGGGTATAACAATAATACTGTCATCAACAATGGCTTTGAGGGTTCTATCATCAGATTTTTAATGATATAAGTGATTGAAGAGTTAGAGGGTAGAAAAGATTGAAACTTGTCCATTAAAGTTTGAAGATTTGCTATCTTAATATAAACTGAACACTGATTGTATATATGTGTGAGAGATGATGATCTGAACCAACTGATGAATTCTGGTTCAATACAAAATACATATACTGAAATCCATTTATCTTTTTTTACATTTATGTGATCATGTGTATCAGTTGTATAAGATGGAGTGCATAGCTATAATGACCTTGAAAGTCTGAATTCAAGTGCCTTCTAATTATATTTTTTTTAGTATAGACACTATACTTATATTTAAATATTATATATATAAATCAAATGCCCATTATAGATAAAATTATTGTAATAATAAAGATGAAGTGTTAATGGAAATAGTAAATTATGCAAATAACTATTACAAAATGTAGAAATACTTGCAATTATTTTTATAATTATCTTTGCAGTTGAAGATGATTATAAAAATAATTGAAAGTAGTTTTACATTTTATAATATAGTAGTTATTTGAAAAAATTATTTTATATGTATATGTTAGGAATAACAAGAAGAGATTGAAAATGAAATGCATGGATAAGAGAACAAACAGGTCCAATGATATCATTGAAAAAAATTAAGAGACTGGAGTTTGAGTTGGACATATAAGAAGAAATGATAATAGATGAATAGTTGAAATCTGAAACTGGAGTCCAAGAGATTGTAAAAACATAGAAAGAGACTACATGTGAGATGGATAAAATAAGGAAATGTGTTGAAAGGTGCAGAGAAGAGAGGTTAGTGATCGAAGAAGATCGATTGAACTTGGTGAGATATTCACCTTGCAGTGGATTGATAATGATTAAAAATCAAGATGATAATATATATATATTAAAAATAATAATTGTTAATTTCACTTAATATTATTCTACTTGACATATATGTTTTATTGAACTATTTCTATTAACAATTTTATGCTTTTGTTTTTATTATTAAGGACTAAGTTTCTAATCTGAAATTAAATGAACAAATGAAGTCTGTAAATTATTTAGAAATTATTCAAGTATCAGATTCATATAACTAGAATAAGTGATTTAGCTTAAATAATACAGAAGAGTACATAACGGCTGTTTAGATTCATAAGTGCCTTAGTTTCTGGTTTGAATACAAGTCTTCACTGATGAATCAAAAATTGGAGATGCAAATATTATGGCACTGCATAAACTGGTGTCAATTGATTAGTATTAGTGTAAAATGAAGAGAACTACTCTTATAGTATACAAATAAGAACATTAGGAAGCTATGGAATATTTTTGCTGCTATTAATCTTTTTTTAACAAGGGGGGTGGGATAGGACGGGACATATAAAACTGGCCAGCATCAGCTGGATTTTTAATTTTAGGATATTAGCTTAAATAGTATAAAGGAGGAAATGATGGCAAGTTAATATATAAATGCTTTTACTTTCCAATTTGAATTCTAGTTCTCGTTAATAAAACCAAAAGCTAAAAAACCAGTCTATGGTTAGGATATTATAGCCCTACACTAATAGTAACTAGTATTTATTAGCTAGTAAGGTAAAGAAAATTGCTCTAAGAGTTGGTTCGAGTGTTGCCTTAAAATTCGATATTCAAGAATCTAAATGTGTAAGTTCGATTCCTAAGCTAATAATATCAGTCGTCAGGTTAACGATACCTGAAGAAGAGTGAATAATATTACTCAAAATGTGTGTAATTTACTAACCTGTTTTGTTTATTTGTGTATTATTACTAACAAATTGTTTGTAATTGAAAAGTTTAAATGAAGTTTAAAATTATCTATACATTCAGTATTAAATGATAAATGATGGAAATAGTCCAACTCATTATCATTACTAGCAGCTTTTCATTCTAAAATTGCATAAAGAAGTCGAAACATTTATTTATTTATTTATTTTTTCAGTTCAGTTAAATTTTTTAGCTAAGCTCTGAATTGGATTTCAAATAATAAGCATCATATTTAAATATAGAAAGATAATTAGGTATTGATACAACTTATTACAATGGAATTGTTAACAATTAATTAAAAGTAATAATATTTATTATCAATTAAATTAATATGGATAAAATAATATTTTTTAAAAAAAAAGATGTTGTTTATAATTGCGTAAAGTTAAAATCGTAAGTGTAATTGAAAACGATTTTATTTATTATATAAGTTTGTTTATTTTTCAACTAGTGAGAAATTTAATAAAAAAATTTGTTTAGTAGTTATCATGTCTCAGTTAATCTTGTAATCATTCTTGCAAATGTTAAATCTAACCAACATTTAAAAAATATACATTTTTATTGCATAATTTATTTAATCGCCAATATGAATATATTTACAGTGAACCGTACATTGACTTATATAAAACAAAGCAATTACTATATGAATAAATGTCAATTAACATTATAAATCTTAATTCATAAATAATAAATCAAATAAATTAAATACAGTCAGAGAAATTTGAAACATCTGAATAAATTACACAAAATTTTTAATTCGATTTTTTATTTATGTCTTAATTACATTTGTTTTTTAACAATCATTATATGAGATATTTAAACAAAGAATTATTCAATATTCTAAATCAGTTGGCTGTAATTAATTAATATAAATAGAAATGTTCTTATCTGTGCTGATAATCAGGTGTTTTCCTGAAGGTTTGTGATTTTAGTTGTATATTTATATTGGATTATTTACATAATCTAATATGAGTATTGAATGTCTTAAATTTTTCTAAAGATATTCAATACTCATATTAGATCAATGGTCTTCAACCTTTTTACACCTGTGGACTGGCAAAAATAAGGATAAGATTTTGTGGACCGGCAAAAATAAGGATAAGATTTCGCAGACCGGCACAAGTCAACAGATAAATCTTCTTAAAACTTTAAACTGCTTAGCCTTAGATGAGCATAATTGTTATAACTGACCAACAGAAAACAGTACGTTCTCATTAATGTGCCTGCATTGCTACATTTATTATTTCATTGTTAAAACATGCAAAAATAAAATGTTATTCACCTGAATGTTGGAAAATATCAGTTAGTGTAATTACATGACAATGATTATGATAAATGTAATATCTGTATTTAATGTTAAATATACAAGATGAAGTTATATATATATATGGAGTTTGTATAATAAAAAACTTTCTTTTTTTAAAATTTTGAATCTGGTGTTATTTTAATCTCATTTTTATCCAATTAAAAAAAAGAAACAACGAAAAGTTGTTTTGGTAAAGTGTTACATAGAAATAAAGCAATCATTATAAAAATGTCATTTTGCTACAAAAAAAAAAAGATAATAGATTTACATTCTCGATGAAGGGAAATCATCATCAATGATCTGTCTCCATTTTGTGATGTTTACAATTTCAAAAAGAAATGTCACACACAAAATAAAAAGATGATACAAATGCAATAAAAATTTTTGCTATATGTGACCAGTAAATGAGCTGACGCAATACAGAAATACCTATTAGGCATAGAAATTGACGTGTAAGGAGTGGTGCAATTATTATGAGGTTGACGCTTTGTCTTTTAAAGATTGAATTTTCAGATAAATTCCTTTGATTATTATTTAGTAATTATAATATTATCTAATAATTTAAATGAAATTTTGATTTATAATTAATTTTATTTAAGCAATTGCAATGAAAAAAAATTGTTTAAATTAATTAAAAGTTTAAAATCTTATTATTTTGTTATTACAAACTTTCCTGCCAGTCTAGCACAGACCAGTGCCAGTCCATGGACTAAGAATTGAAGAACACTGTATTAGATGATGGGAATAGTCCAATATAAAAATACAATTGGTAATCAGGTGTTTCAAGTCTTTAAATCATCCCTGATATAAGGGATTTCTCTTGAAATTATACCTAGTGATTGATTGGTTTGAAAAACTTTAATTTAATTGTCTTACAGTTTAAAATTAGTAAAGTATTTGGAGAACTGCTTTAGAAATCTTAAGGATTTGATTGGTTACATATTTTTAATTGGAACACTCTTCAATATATTACCAGACAGTTTTTATATTATCATATTTATGTTTTATTGGGTGTAATAATGTGGATATTAATTACACACACTTATAAGGAAATAAAATTATTGAAGAACTAATTAATGGGTTACACATCTTATAAATAGAAGCTCTTTTCTAAAACATTCAATTTTGAAAATAAAGATGGTCTATTAATTTTGTTTGGATATTTCGATTTTTAATAACCCTAGATTAACTGACAAATGAAAATTTAAAAAAAAATACATATAGAATGATAGAGATTGATTTAAAAAAAAATTACACTTAGAGATAGGTTAATATTTATTATATGCTTTGAGCAGAGTGCCATATTTCCTTAAATTGTAATAATTACCACACCTATTACTAAATGTGAGTATTGAAAAGATAATTTAATAAATACTATTTTTATATATAACGAATACTAAATTTTTAGTCTTAAAATTTGAAATTATTAAAACTATGTGATATAGATACAAAAGACTTCTATAAAGGTGTAGACAATCAAATGTTTTCTCTAACTTACCAGCCAAATGAGAATCTTTTTTGTGTAAAATATATGGATAGCATAAAATTTGGTCTAGAGATTTTACAATGAATGGTAGTTTAAAATGTATTGGATTACTGATGGTGTATATCATAAATCTGGATGATTTGATCTGCTGTGTACATTTATTCATATTACATATATAGTGTAGAGTATAATATTTTTGTTGATACTGTGTTTTAATGTGTTTATCAAATAGTCGTGTTATTAAAAAAAAAAAAAAAAAAAAAAAAAAAAAAAATCAATCAATTTCTCTCTTTTTCTTTTTCTACACAACCCCTTCATTCCTCCCCAACCAAATACTATAAAACAAAATCTAAACAAAATTATCTATCCATATTTTATTAAGAAATTTTTTAAATTATTTTTTAAAAATTTTTTTTTAATTTTTCCATTATAAATAAAATAATAACATATTATTAATAATATTTATTTTTTTTTAATTATATACTGTAATTTGAAATGTCATTTGTGAAGAATTAATGGATTAAATATATATATGACCTATTTGTATATTAGCGATCTATATATGTAAATCATATGAGAGTAAAACAATCTTTCAGACATGTGCTATTGGTATTAACTTGTTTGCACTCACCCATACATTAATTACACATATTCAAAATTAATACAATTGAAAATTGTGGGTATTTAAAAATGAGATGCTGGCCTTCCCTATGATATATAGAATTAAATTTGTATAAATAATTTCTCATTTAAAGTATCAGGCTCAAGTTCTGAATTAAGCACATCAATAGGTGTTAGTTTATAAAAAAATAACCTGCAGCTTTTAAGACACTTATTGATAGATGAGTGCAAGCAAATTAATACCAAAAGCTCATGTCTGAAAAATTGTTTTTCTCTCACATGATTTATGTATACGACCTATTTCTAAAACATTCAATCTACAAAAACAATTCTTTTAATAATTAAAACATGTAAATATATACATCTGACGATTAGAAGCATATGGATTTTCTGTGTTTCAAGTTCTTAGTTCACTGATAAATAAAGCTTTCAATAAATACATATATACTAAGAAATATTATTCTGGGAAATTTTACGCTTAAATGATTATATTGAAAATCAAATAATTTTTTTTTATTAATTTCAAATATTTATCGATACATTTTTTATTTTATATGGATATGGTGATAAAAATAAGAGAGGCGATATGTTTGTGGAGTTCGCAAACAAAGAAAAACTTTATTCTATGAATTCTTTCTTTGAAATGCTGAAGGGAAATAGATATGGAAACTTTCAAATTAAAATATAACAGAGTTGTACTATATTTTGACCAACAAAAATATGTATCTTAATGTTCTTCATAGATTCAACACAGGAAACAATGATAGATTAATGAGTTAGAAAGACAAAAAATATTAAGAATAATAGAATTAATAGTTGATATTCCTAAGCTTCAAAAAATTTTAATGTATTTGAATTTCAACATGAAAATCGTGTTAAAATAATAATTTTGAACAGGGTTCAGATTTGAATAGTCAATAAGAAATAATTGGCCCAGCATTAATAATTTCTGCTAAAATAACTGGTAGAAAAAAGCATGGAATTTGTGAGCAAATTTTCTATTGAGATAAGACTATGTATGAAACAAAAAAAAAAGAATATGAATTTTTTTCAAAATAATTCATTAAAAGCAGTTGAATATCTAGAGTTTATCAAAATAGTAGAAAATCTATTACTAACAATGTAAAAAATCGAACTGTGAATAAATAAAGAAAGCTAGAGAAGAGAACAAAAATATCAAAAATGTAAAACAAAATCTTGATATTGTAAAGAATCTTATTTCTAAAATAAGAGAAAATGATAAAGCTATTTCTAAAAAGGGAGATGTCATCATGAAATGTATGGAAGAGTTCAATGAGAAATTATATAGAAATAAAAAACAAGAAAACACACATATAATTGCTACCTTTTCTCTATTGCTTAGCATTTTAAATAAAGATGTGAGGCATACAAATACATCTATCAAGAAGGACAAAGTTCCAGGGCATAATACAATTACAATCGATACATTAAAAGAAACAGGTAAAGAAATATAATTTTATTAGCTAAGTTATAGAGAAAATGTCTCAATGATAACGATGTGCCAGATGATCTAAATAATGTACAGGTAATATTAATATTTAAAAAAGTGATAACAGAGAGATATTAGAAGACATCAATATTTTGTCAGTATACAAATTTTTTACCAAGATAATTACAACTAGTTTACATTGAACTTTGAATTTTAGTCAACAAAAAAACAAGCTAGATTTACAAGTGATTTTATTCTTGGGAGGGTCATATTCAAGCACTGACATTGAAAGAAGTTATGGAAAGAACCAATGAACAGGATTTGCCATTATGCTTTAGATATATAGATTATGAAAAGCCAATTGAGTCTATAAATATTTCTATAGTGATTAAAACATTAGATCATTATGATATAGACTTAGGATATTGTGATATTTTGAACAATATTCATCCAAATTTAACATGTATTGGATTAGATAGTAATACTAAGAATATTAAAATTACAAAGGTATAGGGCAAGGTGATTCCATATATCCAAACCTTTTTAGGAAAGTTTTATAAAAACATATTTTGTGGATTAAAATAGGAAGCTAAAGGAACAAATGAAAATGGAGAGTATTTAAATCATCTAGATTTTGCAGATAAAGTGCTTGTTTTTGCAAATAATGCATTAAATTTTTAGGAAATGTTACAAGAGTTATCAGATAAAATTAAAAATGTAGTAAAGATAAATGCTAAAAAGATTAAAGTAATGTTCAATGAATTTTCTCAAAAGAAAATATTGATAATGATGAATTAAAAGAAATTAACATCTACAATATATGGATAAATTATTACTACAGATAGAAACATTGTGAATGAAATTATTCATAGAATTATATTTGGATGAAATACCTCTATTAGAAATAACCTAATCTTAAAAGAAAATATGTCTGTGTTTAAAAAGGTAGATTTTGTAATAAATATGTTTCACCAGTTCTTGTTTATGGATATGAGATTTGTACATTAAACAGAAGAGCAATACAGAAATTTCAGACCACTCAACAAAGGTTAGAGAAATATATGTTGGAATAACTAAAAGGAATCAAAAATGAAATACATGTGTGAGAGAGCAAACAGGTATTACTGATATCAATGAAAGCAATATGAGACTGAAATTGAGCCGGGTGGATCATATTTCTAGAATAAATGACCGTATCTTAAACTGTATTCAAAGAAATTGTAAAATACTTATAAAGGGACTACAAATGAGATGGATGGATAAAAAAATAAGTTTACTAGTATGGAGAAAAGAGGTTAGAGATTGTACAAGTTGCATTAAATTTGAAGAGATCTTTTTCTGCATTGGATTAATAATAGTTGAAAATGATAATGATATATATATTGAATTAAATATTTTCCATGGATTGTTATTCTAATAAAGAACAGAAATTATGAGACTTTATTCATGTAAAGGAAGATAATATTTGTTTTTAGTATTTCCAGGAAACTCTCAATTGCTATTAATTGACAATCTCCCTGAGACTAAATAAGATTTCTCCAATACCTATAATAGCTCTTTTGCTGGTATTTACTGTTCAAGTAAAACTTTTTACATCCCAAGTTGTTAAATGGATTTAAATGCAGTAAGCTTTTATATTGTGTGAAAATGTGAAAATATATATATATATAAAACAAATAATAAAAATGTTATTCAAGCACTTTAAGTTGTGCAAATTCAACCAAATCTTATATTAGTCAAATCAAATATTACTAAATTAATCTATACTGCAGAAAAATAAACCAAATTCTAACAAAATGTGTTTTATTAAAACCAATAATCTCTCTTATCGATTTATGCTAGAAATCAAGTATTATGAATAAATGTTATTTATAATAGACACATTAAATTTGTTACATATATTATAGTAAAAATAGGGTATTTTATTGATTTATAAATATTTTTTATCTTATAATAATTAATGTAAGAAGTAATAGAAATTGTGTAAAAACAAATAATTCATTTTTTTTAAAGATTTCCCCTACATATAATATGAGAATTCTATTAGATGCAAATTCTATATGATAAAAACAGAGACCACATTTATGACTAAAATATATATAAAAATTAAAATAATAATAGCTGCTCTTAGAAAAACTTATTTTCTAGAGAAAATATGTTTAATTGAACAGATCATTGCTACATTTTTTTTTAAAGGAAATTCTTGGAATTTTTAGATATTTTACTAAAAGGCTGTAACATTAAAACTTGGTTAGCAAAATGGGATCTGTACATATTTTATTAGAGTTTTTGGAACAATTTTATTTTCTTACTGAATGGTATTTTACATCAATATCATAAAATTGACATTTTACGAAGTTTTAATGCATATATTTACACAAATTTTGTTCCTAATCACTTTGGTAATAATAATATTGATGTTATAAATTCAAAGTTCCTGTTGTTATTGAATTTAATGCTTAGTCAGAAATCATCATAAAATTTAAATACTATCTAACATGTTCAATATAATGGCAGCTAATAGATTACATAATATTTCAGAGTCAGAATGCAAAAGAAGTTTTTTATATTGTCAAAATATTTGTAAATACATTGTTAGACAAATCATACACATGTCTTTTTCAAATTTAAATGCTAGTTTTATTTAAAAATAAATCTTACTCTATTCTATTTGTAAGAAATTTGATGTTTCTTCTTTACAGCATCTATTATAAATAAAAACATCAACAGCTGTCAAACACTACATTTAATACTTGGGACTTTTTAGATTAAAACAGGCAAAACTCTCTATACATATTACACTCAGTGCAAGCCAGAGTAATCAATGGATGCCAGAAGGCTTGTGCATAAAATCCCATCTAGTGCCTACTCATCCAATATCCCCAGACTAGTTTCTGGCTTGTGGCTTTCATCAGTGAAGAGCCTTGGATCTGAGAGCATTGCATCTAGAACTTGGAATCTAATGCAACCCTTCAGCAATCACCTTTTATCTCTACTTAACTACAAAACTATGAGTCTTAAATTGAAAACACTATAATATTTTCAATCCAAGCTCAGTAGCTTATATAGTCATATAGGTCTAAACTCAGTTCAGTACCTGTACATTTTGGTGTCTTTGGTTCTTTAATGACCATAGCCACCACTATCCTATTAGGCAGGATTGGTTTTAAGCCAATAAACATCGCATCATCACCATTTATTATGCTTGCTCATAACTGGTTGCAATAAATCCTAAGATCTAGGTGCAGTGCCCTTAGATCCAAGGTTCCTCACTAATGAAGGCCACAATCCAGAAACTAGTCTGGGGATATTGGATGAGTAGGCACTAGATGGGGATTTTATGCACAAGCCTTCTGGCATCCATTGATTACTCTGGCTTGCACTGAGTGACAATATGTATAGAGAGTTTTGCCTGTTTAATATCAGTTATGAGCAAGCATAAGAAATGGTGATCATGTGATGGTTATTGACTTTTTAGATTATTATATTATTGGGATATGCTGTGTTTTTTTCAATAAATGACATATAAAAACAAGTTAGTGTTTTATTGGGTTCACTTAATAAAAGAAAAATAAGAACATATTCTTAATAGAAAAGTAATATATTAAATATGAAATTCAATGAACAAGGTAGAGATTTCAAGAATAACCTTTGGAATCTAACATGAATGCTTAAAAATAATTAATATACCAAAACAACAAACTAGATACCCTCATATAATGATCATAATCACTTTACAGCTTTATAAAACATTGAGACTGGAAAATCAATGATTGATATCATTTTACTTTTGGAGGGATGAAGATAATATTATGACTACCTTTTGACAAAATATTAATAAAGAAAAACAGGACAGAGTTTTTAATGATATATCAATCTTAGTTACATATTTATAATTTGACATGAGCTATTCCACTTAATAAAATTAAAACTGCTTTTTTATAATCTCAAAGTTGGAAAGTCAGAAGGAAGATCTCAATGAGATATTTGCGAAATTATAGCATATTATGATGATTTGTCAGCTTTAAATTTATTGAACTTTTTAGAAATTACATGGTACAATGAGGTCATGTGATTTCAAGTATGCTTCCTGGTACAACTTACAAATATAAAGATGAAGGAATAGTCTTCAATAAGGTACTATTATTTTCCACTACAACAAAGGTACTTTTCAAAGGCTTTCTTAAACTGGATTATTTTTATCTTTGGTGATTGTTGATTAGAGAATCAAGATGTTTCAAAGCAGTACTATGCAACTTATTTTTTTTTATTAAATACAATTTATAGCAATCCTTTATGAATACAGAAATTTAATGAAATGCATATATAAATATTTTAATACTTTATTGAATAATTTATATAAGTGGAATACTTTTATAGATATAGTCAAAATAATTATTTCGTAAGAAATTTTTTTTAACAAATTTAATAAACAAATAAATTAATTAAAGTATAACCTGCCCTTCTACCAAGTTAAAAATTACCCTTATGTTTGAACATATATTAGAGATCGCAAACCATAAGTCATTTTCTGGGTCAAATAATGATCAATATTTCATTTTAATAGCAATCAATTTGAAAATTTTATGTAAATACGTTAATGCAAATTGGATTAAATCGTTTACTGTCTTTTTATTCAGTTCTGAATAATCGATGATCAATTTTTTTTCTCAGTGATGAAAGTTTATTCATAAAAAAAAAACAGATACAAATACAGTTAGAAAAAGGTTTACAGGAGGGTGATTATATG
Organism: Epiperipatus broadwayi; assembly: GCA_028023455.1. Taxonomy (NCBI): domain Eukaryota; kingdom Metazoa; phylum Onychophora; class Udeonychophora; order Euonychophora; family Peripatidae; genus Epiperipatus; species Epiperipatus broadwayi. The sequence continues at coordinate 5,754,640 of JAQFVV010012439.1, read as the reverse complement.
GTAAATTGTAATCGATGATCAATTTACAGCCAAAGCGAGTACACAATATTTCTAACGTTTCATAGCTTAAAAGATAAATTAATTGTGTTTTTTTTAAAGGACGTTATAATCAAATATATATATATTAAGTAATTATTAGTGTTTAGAGATGATAATGAAAGCAATTAATTAAAAAACAGTAAAAATATTGCTATATGAATATAAGAATAAATTTAAAATTAATAAGCAAAACACCCTGACATTTCATATTCAGATTAGTCTATTTAATCTTGATAGAGGTCAAAATTAAATGGTGGATGAAACAAGATGCACCCAGTAGAAACAGTAGGTGAATCTAGTTCACACTAATAATTTTCTTTTATGATGAAAATTAAATGTTATTTGTGGGTATTTATATTTTATTTTTAAAGAAATTTTTTATTTTTTTTAATTAATAGAAAATATTATATTTGTATATAGAAAATATTTCTTTTTTTGAAAATTACATGATCTCAAAAATTTCCTATGTTATCTCTGAAGGATTTGCGATTTATGGCTGAAGATGAATTTTATTGCCAAACAAATAAAAAAAAAATGTTTACAGCTAACAAACAATTTATTTATTGATTTTATTTAATTTAATCATGGTATTTAACTAAATTAGTTTAAACAATTTTTGATATTACTTGTCAATAAATTTTAATTGGGTCTTGCAGCTTTTACAAGATAATATATGAGAAAGCTCTGTAGAAATCTGAAATACTTGAAATAAAAATTGATATTAAACAAATATGTTTTTAGTTTTGACTTTGTTTTCCATTGTTAAATTAGTGGTCTCTGTAATTTATTATGGTGAATTTATAATGCAGGCCTTTTAGATGTGACACAGGTTTCATTGGTGAATTGTTTAAATTGAATCATTAAAAGCAAAAACAATAAATATATTTTTTGTGTATTTAAAAAAAACAGTCAGTATATTTTTAATGATTTAATATATCTATAATATGTTTGGTTTAGTAAATAATGTGCAAAATTTTTTTTTTTTGGTAGTTCAGTGATTATTACCTAGAGAATGTGAATGAATTTAAATAGGTTGGATGTTTTTTCAAGTAGAAATACAATTTTAAACGATCTCACGTTTCAATAAGCAGTTTCTGTATTTACCATATTAAAAGATAGTGTATTCCATAATAAAATAAATTTATAATGTAGAGAGCTTTTATTTTACCTAAATTATTGATGAAAGTTAAAACTGCCTCTCCTCAATTGATGTAACACAAGGAAATTAGAAACCTAAAATGTGAGCCTGATTAAAATAACTATATGTTTGAGATTGCCAGAGAAATATTAAGATATGTGAAGCAAATGAATAGTAACAGTCCTTCAAAAAATATTCTACATCAAGTTAAGTGTGTGTTTTTTTTTTCATTTTTTTTTCATATGTTAAAGTGTTAATCATGAAGCGAACCTGGGCCAGCTGCTTGGAAGGCAACTATGCCTTACCACTAGGCCACCAATGTTTGACAAGTTGAGTGTGTGTTTTGTAAGAAAGAATATGCTCATTTACATTATAAAAATTATTTCTTAGATACTCTACAGAAATGCCCTGCAATATTGATTAATTTCATGAAAAAGACACATAATGAAGAGCTATAATTAGGTATTATGTTAAGATACTAAGAAATTAAGTCAGAAATGCACTATTTCAAATAAACAAACAAATATATTATATTTGATATATAATTGGTTATATTTGTACAGCATGGATTAAGTTATAGATACATCATAAACATTTCTAATATGATATATGTTGAACTATTTCTATTATCTATCATTAAATGTTGAATGTCTAGGAAATTTTAAACTTTATTTCAACTTTTCAAATACAAGCAACTGTTAGCAATAACTCATCAGTAGATAACACAGGTTAGTATATTACTCAATGTTTTAAGTGGTATGGTCCTCTACTCTTTTATGCTGGCCTGACCAGTGACAATATTAACACAGATATCAAATTCTTCAATATCAAATTTTAAGACAATGCTCTAATCAACTAAGCTATCCTGTCAAAGGTAATAATCAATAAAAATTTCATATACTTAACAATGAGTGCTGGTTGAAATCATCCTGGTTCCTCCAATTTTTAATGCTTATTTCTAAATGCCAGTTTAAGTTTCCACACATTATGTACTGCCACACTTGGTTGACTTATAGTATTATTTACCACTGTCATATGATTAACTTCTTTGAATTTTCTTCTTTGTACCTTTTCCCTTTATCCAATATTTTTGTATCATCCCAATTGAATTTATGTTCATTAGTACACACATAGTTGGCTGCAGTTAATACATGTTTTTTTATTAGTTTGTGTTCTTTTAATCATTGCTCAAAAAAATTAGAGGAACAAGAAGAATTTGAAATTTCTACTGACTGTTGCTTTTGACAGAATAGATCCACTGGTTAAAGCATTGCCTTACATTTCAATATTCAACAATCAAAAGGTGTAAGTTCAACTTCTATGCTAGTATTGTCATTAGTCAGGCCAGAAACATCTGAAAAAAAGTGGTCAATGTTGCATAATCTTCTAACCTGTGTTACCAATTTGTGCATTTTGAAAAGTTTAAATAAAGTTTAACCATTTTTAAACATTCAACATTTAATGATAGATTTTGAAAATAGTTCAACATATTATAACATCTAAAATACCATTATCTTAACACCTTCAGGACTTTTCTAAGATATAATCATTATTTTTGTCACCCTATCTTTATTCTTTATTTTTGTTACAAATTAGAAAAGACATACTCATTTATGATAAGCTGCTGCTGTTGACAATAATATTAATTTCTATTATAAAACTATTACAGTTTTATGGATTATTATGTTTAATGTATACAATTATGTGTTTGAAACTTCTCCTAACCCAGAATATATTATTTTGAAACTCATATCTACAAATTATTTTTATGCAGTGTAAATGTGACAAACAGTATTAGATTTTGGCCATTAAGATGTTTAATCCTATTAAAAATTTTAAGTACAACCTTTATTAAATCTCATTTTAGCACATACCCATTGCAAATAACAAATTCAGATACAAATTCACATATGTTGTGAAACTATATGACTTACCAAATACCAATAAACATCACATGACCAACACCTCTTATGTTTGTGTATAACTGTTGTTAAAACAGGCAAAACTCATTATATATATATATATATATATTGTTGTGTGTGGCAATATATATAGTGAGTTTTGTCTGTTTTGACTTACCAAGTGTTTTAATATAGAATTTTAGAAAAAAAAGTAATAATAATAAAATTAAAATAATGATAACTAATAGTTTCTAATTTTGATATATTTATAGTACTGAATAAGTATTTATTATAACTGAAGAGTATATATCAAAGCACAAGTGTTCACATATTTAATTCTGTATTACAGTAACATAGATACAGTTATCAAAAGTTTATATTTTTTAAATGCCATCTGTTAATTTCATTGATGGTAATTTTTTTTATTGGGATAGTAAAAAAAGAACAAATTACTGTTTTCTCTAATAAATCTGTGAACATCGTTTTGATTTATAAAATTATTAGGATTTATAATTTAATATATTTAATACTAATATAAAATAAGATAAAATGTGGCTAAAATTTCATTTTGATCCATTGGATTTCATATTGGAAATAACTCTAACCATGTCTTAGATAAAAAAAAAAAATACTGCCCAAAATATTCATATGTGAAAGAAAAATATAAAATTTATAATATTGTAGATTATAAAATAAATAAAATTTATTTACTTTTAAGACTTGTTTGGGGTATGACAAAAGGTTATGTAAGTATGATGGCATACAAAAATCATCTCATGACTCCAATTTGCCCCAATGCTTTTCAAGAGCAAACTTAATTTACACTCATCCATTTTTGTCAGTCATTGTAGTAGTTAATAGTTGCTGGATGTAATTCTTATTTAGTATCTATTTACTGTGTTATGGTGTTTATCAATAAAAAGTTTGAAATATGAATCCAGACACTAGTGTGAAGATTTGAATAGGATAGCAAATGACAAGAATTTTAGACACAACTAACTAGATCTATTGATTATTTAAGTTCACAATAGATGGCAGAACTGAAATCCTATAAATAAAATTGACTGCCTTGTGTGCTAATGTGACTGATTTGTTCCTCAAGATAAGTTAAAGTTTTTTTTAATAGTATCTGGAAAAATTTATTGCTACTAAATTTATTTGCTTACTGTGTGGAGGTGAAGAGAACCAGATTTAATTGGATTTGGAAAGATTAGGAATAATATTGATAACATTTGGAAAATGTTTTGTTATGCCATTTTAAATATAAAATGAAAAAAAATTGTGTGTGTGTGTTACTGCAAGGAGGATTTAAAACTAAGTTGTACATAAGATTAGTTGGTTCTTTTAGTAGGTTTGCAATTAAATACTTTTTTATTTAAGAAAGTGTTTTATTTGAGAAAAAAGATAACATTTTTGAGGCATAATGTTAGAAAATACACTTTTATTGATTGTCATTGAAAGAATGAAAAGATTTCTCCTTTTGTATAAAGGGGTTTGAAGAATAGTAGAGAAAGCATAAAGTTAAATATAGAGTAGGGGATATAAAAATAAGAAATATGGATTGTATTTGTATCCTACAAAGTATATATAATGGTCAGAAAGATATTAAGCATGCTGTGGTAGACTGTATCATATATGATAAGGTTTATAATTTGAAATGCTAAATAAGACTAGGAAGAATGTAACAGATATATGGTTATGAAGACTATGTTTAAATGTGATAAAAGAGATAAAATGGTTTCTAAGTGTAGATAGTTTAAAGAGAAAGTCAGGAGAAATGGAGCAAAATGTAGTTGAGGAAGATAGAATAAAGTATGTTTTTAATGGAGTGACAAGAGATTTGGATGACAAAATAAGTAGTATAGTGGAGATGATTAGCCAAAAAATTAATAAGATAAAGGAAGAGGTAAAGGATGTAGAAGCAAAATTTAAATTATTAGAGATAAAGAAATTAATAAATAAAAATGATAATGAAGAAGTAGATAAGCAAGTCTGAAGATGGGAGAGAATGTTATGAATGAAGTAGGGAAAGTAAACTATGAGACAGTATTGATAGGAGATTCACTAATTAGAGGATTTGGAGATGTGATTGCAAGGGAAAATAGAAACAGGTATCTAAGAATATGTTTGCCTGGAGCTAGAATTAGGGATGTTACAGAAAAGGTAAAGAAACAAGGAAATTAAGATGTGTATGCTATGATAGAGACAAATAATTTGTCGAGCCATTGGAGAGAATAATGAATGAGTACATAGAAAATGATTACTAATTTGAATAAGGTTAAAGTAAGAGTAGGAATAATTGGATTGTTATCAAGATTCTACAATAGGTATATGTTAAATAAGGCATGTTCTATAAATGAGATATTGAAAAAATTGTGTGAGAGGAATGATATTATGTTTGTGAATGAATGAAATTTTTTTTATTAGTAAGAGAAAGTTTTATAGTAAATATGAATTGCACTTAGAAAAACAAGAAAGTGAAGTATTAGGGAATTTGATTTATAAAGAATATTATAGTTTGGGAAACTTATAAAGAGGGATTGGGTTTTAAATTACAGTATTATCAAAAAGAAGAAAAATGGATGAGATGTAAGAAATAAACAAAAGATAACTGGTTTGAATATAAATGTAGATGTGGAAAGGGAATGGGTCCCTAAAATTAATGGTAAGCAAGTTACTTACACAGGTAATGGAGAAGAAAGAGTCAAAAGAATTTATAAAAGAATAGTTAGGAAAGAAGAATTAAAATTGAATATTTAAATATGCAAAGTGGTAGAAGACTAGAAAAATGGCTGGAATTAAACAAAGCAGTTAAAAATAAAGAGTTTGAAGTCCTAGAAGTAATGAAAACACCTCTAATAGAAGAAGAAGAACATATACTGGAAGATTTGGTATGGCATCATATAAATAGAAAAGTAAAAAGAAAAGGAAGATAGTGGTATAGGAGTTATGACAAAAAATATCTAAATACTTTTAAATGTCAAGAACATTAGTGGTTTGAGACAAGGTTAGGATAAGAATGGATGGTGGCTATAATATATATATAGCCACTAGATATAATTAATCACAATGAAATAAAATAGTAGCATGTATAATTGCCTAGTTAAGAATATACAGAGTTTCAAAAAAGAGGGCAAAAATAATGGTTATAGGGGATATTAATGGGCATATTAAAGAAATTGATGATGTAGATAACAAAAATGGACAGCTTTTGAAGAATTTTTGTTAGAGAGTGAATTTAAGCATTGAAAATTTATCAAGTATTTATGAGGGACAATACACATAGTCTAGAAATAATATATTTCACACAATAGATTATGTATTAATAGAGAAAGAGGGAATGAATAAAGTACAGAAAATTAAAGTGTTTGATAATGAAGAGGGAGAGTATGGTTAGTAATGTGATGGAAAATAGTAATAAAAATAGAAACGATAGAGAAAGATGTGGATGGATAATGAATGATAAGAATAAGTTAGAAGAATATAAAATAAAATGTGAAGAAATTATGAAAGAGTTGGATGGGGATGAATATAAAGACTGGTGTGATGAAATAGAAAAAGTGGCAAATAGGGTTTTAGGTGAGAATGTTCAGCAGAATAAAAGTAATAAAAAATGAAAGTTAGTAAATGTGTAAAAGAGAGGAAAAAGCCAAGCAGAGAATCTAAGTGTGCTATTAAAAACAAAGAAAATAAAAAAGATATTAATGTTAACTTGTAAAAGTATTTTTTAAAAAAGTTGTCTAAAATAGATAATTATATAGAGAGAATGAAATTAAATAGTAAATTGTTGGATAATATTAATAAAAGTGGAAGAGATGGGAGTAAAATTTTTTGGAAATATATTAAAAGAATGAATGTAGGGAATAGATAAATATTATTACTAGATGATGATGAAATAAAGTGTGGCTCTAGAGAAGAATTAGAGACAATCTTAAATAAGTATGTAACAGATATAGAAAACATGTTAGATGTGAAGGAAAGAGTGATAACAAACATGAAAGCATATAGTAATGGAAATATTAGGTTGACAAAAAATTTATTGAATAAGGCAGGGAAGAAATTAAAAAGTAGGAAGGCCAAGAGGTTGAGATGGATGGACAGCAGAAATGGTGACGAATTTAGGAAATAAGGTACAGAAGAGAATATTTTACATAGTTGGAATAATACAAAAGTAAGGCTACTATTTAAAGGAACAGTAAGGATCTTGAAAGTTAAGCAATTATAGACTGATAGTGATAATGTCAGTGTTAAATAAACTTTTCACATATATTGTGGTTGGAAGGATTGCAAAATGCATGGAAGAAAATAATATAGTGGGAGAAATGCAAAGGGATTTTTGATTGGATAGGTGTATAGGAGATAGTTTATTTGTAGTAAACAATTTATGGATATGAATAGAAATATAGGTAGAAATGTATAGTTTTTATAGATATAGAGAAGGCATGCAATAGAATAAATAGAAATAGATTATGAGTAGATTTAGTAAATTTGGGAATTACTGGAGTTTTAGTGGATATTAGTAAGAGATTGAATGAAAATATTACTATACGTATTATAATGATCCGGAGGAAGGATTTAACGTAATCTGCACTACAAGGGTGCCATCTAGGCATTTGAACCTAGAAAAATTTATAAAGTAGGCAGATACTAAGTTAAAAAAATATTTTGGTTGATTCCGGTCATTAGCCCATTGTCACTAGCTCAGTGGAACAGCAGAGATTTATATTTTATAAATTCTTATCTAAGAATAATTTTTAAAAAATAATAAAATAAGCCACTGCCAGTAATTAACATACAAACATTTATTTACGCACATATATATAAAATTTAACATTATTATTTTAAAATAACTTTTACTTTGGATTTTAACTTGATTTTAGAATTTAAATTTGCATTTTAATTTTTATAATATTATAAGTTTACATTTTAATTTTTATAAGTTCGCACAGATGGGTTTATAAAATGTGTTTTTAATATTGAGTATAGATTGGTTACATAGATTACACGGTCAAAAACATTTCAAAATAAACATAAACGATCAAAATATAAAATCATTGGTGGAATTGCAGAGGGAAATTTATAAGAAACCCAATAGCATTCATCATAAGATGCCGCAGAGACACCAATAACTTAAAAGACATCCAACATAAATACATCTTAGATACTCACCGTAAGGTATTAGTATTTACCGAATGTCTATATATTTTGATCAAATATGAAAACCAAAAACATAATTAACCAGTAATGAACCCATGCAAGAGTCTATATCCAACTTAAATTTAATGCATTTTTATTTAGAGTGTCGAGTATGAATAGACTACATAGATTTGCATTTGAAAAGAAAATATTCTATCCTTATTTAACCTTAGGCCAAAAGTTCGCAGTCAAACCGGCGTCAATCCATCTGATACATTGATGTATTCAATGTAGCATGAAAATACAACAGCACAATATACTATATTTGTCAGGAATGGATATCTGAACAGTATAGTTAGAGAAGAAATTGCCTCTCATCAGATAGGAACACTACATTTATCTGACAATAAGGGCAATAAAAAAAAAACTCCATAGGAAGGAACTGCGGTCTCTGTCTTATAATTCCCTCCGTAGGCAAAACGAGAGTGTGCAGCATATAAAGCGATTCTGCCCATAGCGAACCTCATACTATATTTACTAATTACACCAATATATCCAATCCATTGACCTAATTCAACTACGAATCAAATAACCTAAGATTACTCTCCCCTAATATAACTTTACAAATCTATATAGCCATTCACGCCCGACTTAAATTTAACATTTATATAATTTAATTTATCACAAAACAAAAATCATAAATAAAACTTAAAGAACAAAAAAAAAATGGAAATGATTTTAAAAAAAAAGAAATACATCAAATAAAAAGAATTAATAAAGAATTTAGTTTGGTCAGATAGGATTCTATTTTTATAAATTAAATACTGGGAAAGTTTACATTTTAAAGTTCTTAGTGTTTTCAAATTAATATTGTTCATTAGATTTTATAAAGTTCTTATGGTTTTAACAAGTCTGTAGTTTCTAATTTCTTGCAGTTTCTTGCCAGTTGGAGCCAGCGTTAATTCGCTCGATGTCCTATGGTCCTCAATCTAGGAAAATGATGTCATTTCCCTTTCATTTTTTTAACGAGATTGAAGGGATTGAAGAGTGCATCTTTTCAATCCCTTCTCCTTCACTCTGCACTAAAACATATCTGTCATCTCTTAATAACTAACTCAATCATTTCCAAACTTTTCCTTTTATATTAATTTTAAGGATTCAATTGACATTACGTCATCGATGTGATGGTCCTTTCGCTTAGGTCCGATTCCATTATTTTTCTCTCCTATCTGACCATTGCTTATACATTTAAATGCCCAAGGCTAGTTTACATTGACTAATTAAAATAATCATTTCCATTTTTCAATAACATTAATTAATTTGTTTTCAAACTTAAACATAGATTTTATCTTAAAGCTCAACATCTCATCCTTACCCACTAACAATTTCTTAGTATGGAAAAGAGGATTCACCAAAATCAATCCTCAATGCCAGCTATGTAATACTGCCGATGAAACCATCCAACATTTACTTTATAATTGTCCGTTTCTTTTCCAAATCAGAAACTTCATCACAGAGAAAGTTACATCTGACATCGGAGAAGCCTTAAATATCCAGAATGCCATCAAGACGAATTTTTTCTCTTATCCGATTCTCTGTCTTCCTTACCTTTGCAGTCTGGTTGACCAGATGTGAATGTATTTTCCGTCATTCAGAATCTTCAGTCACAGAGACCTTTATAGGTCTTGTCAAGAGCATAAGTGCCAGAGACTGGCTGATTGCACCAGAATGGTTATACAAAGAGACTTGGTCCAGATTGATCTACCAAGCGTTTGATCTTATGAACTTTTGCAATCAGTCATTGCAGTATACCATGTATAAAAACAGTATCATGAAACCATGTAAACTTTGTTAATAAAAATTTTTGTTTTAAAAAAAAAAAAAGATATATTTTTATCTCTAAATCTTTTTTAAGTTTTTGCTTTTACAATACCTTTTCTATTTTTAATAAAGTTTTATTTTAATAATTTTTTTCATCTGTGCGATTTTATATAGATACGAGTTTAGTATAGAATTTTAATTTTCAATTTTTTAATTCTTAAAAAAAGAAGTTTTATTTGCGAACTTTTATTTTTTTCATGTTTACTAATAAAAAACAATGTAATGACGTCTGTGCCCGTTACATTATCAATTAGAAAATGTAGAATCAGTTAAAGTTAAAAATGAGATGGGACTAAGGCAAGGATGCCCTATATCACCTATTTTGTTATTATATTTGAGATAAATGGAGAGAGCAATAGAAAGATTAGGAAGAAGAGTAGAGATACCATTAATAGGTGGAAAGGGAGTATATATATTATCAGATCTTTTATTTGTGGATATCTTCTTGTGCACAGAAAATAGGGAAGATATGGAAGTTATACTGAAGACACGTGCAAGGGTGAGTAAAAAGATGGGAATTAAATTTAGTGAAAAAAATCAAAAGTAATGATGATAAATACTAGGAAAAGAGAAGAAAAAGAATTTTTATTTGGAAATGGAAAGTTAAATGTCACGAATAGGTATAACTATTTGGGTATCATCTTAAGTAATCAGAGAAATTGCTTGGATGAATGGGAGAGAAATTGATAAATGAAGCTAAGAAAAGAAAGGGTCTGATAAAGAAATTAACAGTATTTTCCTATAATAAGTATGATGTATCTAGAATTGTATGGAAGGGAGTGTCAGTAGCAGGGTTTACTTATGGTAATGATGTGTTATGTTTAATAAAGCAGTGTTAGATTAAAAAGATAAAAAGAAGTAGGAAGACATGCATTAAATGCAAATATGTGGAAAGCAAAGAAGGCAATTCAAGGAGAAATGGGATGGTCAGGTTTTTACATGAGATATGCAAAAAGCAAAATGAAAATGTTCGATAGATTACAATTTATGGTTAATAAGACAATAGCCAAAATAGTATTTAATTGGGTTATGGGTAAAGGACAGGCAACAAGATGGGTGAGAAAGATAGTATGGTATGAAGATTTGGATAAAGAATTTGTGTCAGTATACTTATACAAAAGGTGGGATGATTGTGTTTGGAGAATTGTTGAGTGTTATAGTGGCAAGGAATGAGATGGAAGAATAAATGTATTAATAAAAATAGGGAGAGATGGAGAACTAGTATGGAGGGTAAAAAGAGTTTAAATATATATATAGAAGTAAACAGAAAATTGGGTGTGAGTTAATTTATGATAATGGCAATTAAACTAGTTTACTGTTTAAGTCTCAAACCGATCTTTGGCAACAAGAGAATGTACACATAAATGGAAAAATATGGGTAATTTAGTCTGCAAGTTATGTAAAAAAGGCATAGAAAATAATAGACATCTGTTAATTGAATGTAAATACCTGTTAAACAGAAAAGTTACAAATAATGAAGTTGTGGAGGAATAATTTAAACAAAGTGATTATACAGAAAGTGTGATCTTGATTTTTATGCTAAGTTTGGAAAAAGATAAGAGGGATTTAGATATAAATGCCATGGAGTTGACAAAGATTATGTTGTTGAAATGAAATGGAGCAGGATGGAGAAGAATATGGAAAAAACATAGGGTAGGGAATGGAAAGGCAATGTGGCTAACAAGGTTCTCTGGGCCTAGTGGCTGAGAGATTCCTGACTCCGAAAAAGGAGAAGCTACAGTGCATCACATCACAAAATATTAAATAATCTGGTATACATGATGCCAATATTTACTTAATGTAAATATATATTAAAAATAATTATTGTTTTAAAACTAAAACATTTGCACTTCAGTATTTACTAGGGAAATACATTGACTGCTTAATAATCGATGCAGTTAACGCCATAAATTATTTAAAGAAATGATTTTCTTCATCGAAGGATTTATTAATATAAAGCGAGCATGTAATCTACTGTATGATAAATATTATGAATAGATTTTTCATTTAGCAAGTTGTTTTTTTTTTTATAAAAAGAGTTAAAGTTTGAAAAATTTTTGTAGAGTTTATATTACGTTTCAAAGATTTAAAAAAAAAAAAAAAAAGCAAAATAAAAAATTAAAATAATTCACAATATAATTTTATAAAATATATATATTCTTTAGTTTATTTTGGTGAAATATGACATTTAAATTTATGTGTTTTATCAGAGAAATGCGAAATGATCGTTTTAATTAATGTTTATTCATTGAGTAAAAGATAATCTATGGCTGTAAAGTATGATTTATGTATATCTAAAATGCTTGAAATTTTGAATATGATTTACGAATGTTTATGTTAAAACCTTATTTCTGATTATATTAAAAAATGTTATTCTAGAAAACAGACTGTAATTATTATTGAAGAATTCTTGCAAAAACGTACAATATGTATAGTTAATAAAAAAAATCCTATTATTATTTAAATATAGATATATTATTTTTAAAATGGAATAAGTATATATATGATAAATATTGCAATATCCAATATAATTTGAACATTTATATTTTTCAATGATTGTATGTATAGAGAGTTGACTAATGTATGTACAATGAAATCATATTTGATTTGCGTGGTTTTAATATACGGATAGAGTGCCAGACTTTGGCGTGGAAGATGCGGACTCGATTCCAGTTGTAACATTCAGCGCTAGAAATACTTATGAATTTCGGAGCAATAAAGTCTTTCTATTATTTATAATATTTGTTTTGTTGCTGCTGACTCACATTATTTTTACCTACGGAAATGATAGTTATTCGAGGATCAAGTATTTACTTATGTATGAAATATCACTCGTGTCTATACAAAGATATCTCTAATTTAGTATCCCACATATGTTTATTTTTTGTGTTTTCTATTTCACAGAGATATAAAATTCTCCAACATTTTATTATCATCATTTTAAACCATTATTGATTCATTGCATAGCTGTTTCTCTGATCCGTAGTCTCTCTTCTTCATATCATTCCAGTTCACTTCCTTTTTTCATTAATTTTACATACGGTCTCTTTCCAGATCTTTTACAATTTCTTGCAATTCAGTTTAAAATTTCAACTATCTGTCTACTATCATCTCTTTCAGCAATAACTCCTGTCCAGTTCCAATTTTTTAATTCTTTCATCTAATGTCAGTAATATTTATTTGTTTTCTCACACATATACTTTGTTTTGATCTCTTCTTATTATTCCTAATATCATGGTATTGCTCTCTTGTTAAATGACCAAGTCTAAGATCCATAAATAAGGACTGGTTTTTTTTCAAACACATTGGCATATTTCATTTTAATATTATATCTATAAAAGCATTCCATTCAAGTTTAATTCTATGACTAATTTCTTACATTATGTTTTCATTTGTGTTAACAATATGAGGAAGTTATTTGTAATTGTTAACTTCTAATTCATCAATATCAATTTTTATTTTCTTTTTTGAGAAAATCCATTGAACATTACTTTAGTCCTATTAGCATTTATTTACCTTTAGTACTATTTTCTTACTTTTATCTGATAACTCTTTCAACATTTTCTGAAAAAACAAAAGAGTATTTGCAAAACAATTATATTTTTGAAAAATCAAGATGATTTAAATAATATCCAATTACTTTTATTCCCTTAACTTGCTAATATAATCCATAAGATATTTATTTCCAAAACTACTGTAAAATGTTTTTGAGATAGTCAGCAATCATACACCCTTCTCAGTGTTAATTTGCTTAGCACCATTAGGTAATCTAATCATTGTTGTTGTACTTTGATAGATATTCTTCAGAATATGACAATATCCTGATTCTATATCTTGATGATTCAATGTTTTAATTACTGCAGAAATGCTTATAGGATCAAATACCTTTTTACAATCTTATAATTCCAAAGCATAATGGGAATTCAAATTTATTGAACCTTTTAATAACTTTCTCTCAAAGATGTGATCCAATATGCTAAAATCACTTTTAATTTCAGAGTTCTCTGTAGACTGGTTGTAATTATGTTGATAAAAATTTTGTATAAAATTTATAAAAAACTGACAGGTCAGTAATTTTTAATATTTTCTTTATTCTCTTTTTTTTTTAAATATTATAATTATTACTGCATACTTCTAATCATCTGATACATCTTCATTATGTAGAGGCATTTGACAATAATTTTTTTTCAATTTCTTCACCTGCTTCTTTTAAGATATCTATTATAATCTTATCATTATTTAATGATTTTGCTTTTTTCATAGATTTAATTGCATTTTTCATTTAAAATTGTGGGTAATTCAGAAGATCTAATATTTGTAGAAGATACCATTTTTTGTTCTTTATTGTTGTATAATTTTTTATAGAACACGTCCACACATTTCATGATGTCATCTCTTTTTTAATAATGGCTCCATCTTTATTTCTTATAACAGAAATAAGTTTCCTCTTACCAAGTAATTATTTTCTCCTTTTGATACTTTTATTCTCTTCTACAGATTTCCTTCTTCATTCACAATTATATATTTTTATATCATTAATAACTTTTTGTCCACACAATTTTACAAAATTCTAGATATTCAATCCTTAACAAATCATTTTAATTTTTTTTTCATATCCCTTTTTGTCTTCATAAATTGTCATCTCAGTAGAAATTTACTGCTCAATTGCTTTTTTTTTTGACCAGATAGCTTCTAGTTTTTTGGCCATGCTGCAGAATTTTTTCAGTTTTCCCCTTATGCTTTTTGCAAGAGATATAAGAATTCAGGTTCAAAGAAAATTACTTGAGGCAGTCAACTTAATATGCTAGCCTTCCTGAAAATAAATTATTTCATGCCAGTAATAGCTCCAACTAAAGGTTTCCAAGAAAAGGTTGATTCTCTTTGCTCTTGACTACTCTGGAAGAAAAAATGTCACCATAAACCACAAAAAAATGTGTCAAGCCAGAAAAGCTGATAGTCTTGCCCTTCACTCTATTCAAACCTTTCTGTATCAGAGGGCCCATAAACTGTTGATTGGGCTGAAAGAGTTGTTTACCCCAGATGCTTTTCATTCTTTAATCCCCCCAGGTCCCCACCTAAAAAACCTCTGGGTTGGCTGGAGAGGCTTGTTGCATTGGTTAAGGGTATTGGAGGTGAATTGTTGTCAGCTAAATTGAAATATTGGGATGTATACCAATTTCTGAACCCTACCACAGCCACTCCTCATGGCTTCTTGGGATCTTTTGAATGATCTGTTAATCAGGAAATTTAAATTCTGAATGTGGGAGGAAAGATTTCTGAATTTTATCATAAAAGTAAATTTGACTGCAGTCCCCACCAGTGAATTTTTAATCATAAGGAAAGGCTTTGCCAAACTAAATCCGGTCTTCCAGATGTGCAAGAGAATAAATCAATGCAGCATTTCTTCTTTGATTGTGTGATATTAATCCTATAAACAAAGGATGTTAAATCTGAATAAATGCCTGAAAACTGGAATCTTTGGAATAATTAGACTGTAAATCATCATGAACTACATAATCTGGACAATGAGATGCCATCTATGTTTTGTCAGGTAAAGATACCACACTCTCAATTGAAAGAAGAATGACAAGACTGTTAAAAAGAGTGCATGTTGCTCAAACTGTTCAAATGCTCATCATGATTCAAGACAATTTATTTGTATTTTCCCTTTGTATTTGCTTTACTATTTCTACTTTGTATTCATAGTCAATAAATTTACTTTTAAAAATAAAACCACAATGAATAAAAGTTCTCTTAATAATGGATCAGTTATCTTCCTTTTAATTTCATTCAAATTTGAACCAGCTTCAAAACCTGTTTATGATTTTAAACTGATTTGGTTTCTAACTTAAATTCTTTGCAATATTTCTGAAGATTATGAATATTTATTGTAAATAATGATTTTCTTAATAATTTTTGTTTCCTTGGTTATGCATTAACACATATTTTACATTTCGCTGATAATTGCATAGAATTTATTAAGGACTTTACAATCTTGAAATACATATTTTCTGCTAGTTAAAATATAATTCAGTTCTGCATTATTTCATTTGGATGCTTCCATATCTATTTCATTTACATTTTTCTTAAATGAAAAATTCATAAAATTAAAGTTTTTTTCCTTTTTTATAAACTCCACAAGATTGTGTCTTCTCTCATTTCTATCACCATTACTGAATTTACTCACAGCACATTCATCTTCCAATCAATTTATCAATTCTGGCATTAAAGTCTCCCATGGTAATTTAAAAATATTGTTTTGTCTGATCAAAAGATTTTTATTTATCTCTATAAAAATTATCTATTTTCGTATTTCAATGAAAAACTTGTCAGTGCATAAATATGAACTATCTGCATTGGTATCTTCTTTAAATTGAATAACTAATCTTGCCAATCTATCTGATACACCATCAAACTCCACAAGTTCATTATTCTTTTTTTTTATTTATAATAAATTCTATTCCATTTGTTTTTAGTATATGTACATTTTTAAAATCAATCTTCACTTTAACTTTTTTCTAATTTTAATATTCACCAGTTCTTCTTCCAATTCTTGAAATTTTTATTCTTTTTGAAAGTGATCTGCTATTGTAATTACCTAAATAAATATTCATCATAAAATGGCAGCCTAGTTTCACATCTAGGCACTTTTTAGCACCCTGTCTTTGGCTGCCAACCGCTGTCTTGACTGATGATTTTACAGCCTCCTAGGAATAAAGCGATCATTTAGTTTGGTCTATCATGATTGTAAATATCTATTTAAAAAAATTTATTCACACACACATTTATTTTATCTCAAGAAAATTCAATTGAGTAGTTTTACCCGATGTGCTCGATTGCCACCAGGTGATGCTGTGGTACCCTCAACAACCGGTCTGAAACCTGCAAGTGATAAATTTATATCCAAAAGTGGCTGAAAATTGACAAGTAAAAATGCCTGAGACTATATATATCCAAGAAATAAATCAAAAGTACAAATTATAAAAAAAAAAACCAAGAAAATGCTATAAAATTTCAAATTAAAAAAAAAAAAAATCGCTGAAAACACGACAAAGCCCCCCCCCCCCAATTAAGAATTCTTCACTTAAATTTACAAGTAAAATGCCTGAGGCTATATGTATCCAAGAAATACAGCAAAAGTACAAATTATAAAAAAAAAACAAGAATATGCTATAAAATTCAAATTCAAACCCCCCCCCTAAAATTAAGAATTATTCACTTATATCGAAAAATGGTGGAATGCGGGAAATCCAAAAACAGGATTTCATCAAATTATTAAGCTTCCAATTTGCATATAAGCATCTGCAATGCATTCAAAAGCAATTATTCGGTCTCTGCTTTAAAATTATGGCATTATCATTTAAATTCATGGGTATTCAAAATATAAAAAGCAATACATAAAAAATAATTACCCATGTAAATGTACCCCTACCACCCAAAATAACTGAAATTGACAAATTATGTCGATGGTGTAATACTTAAAAAATAAAAGATTTTCAATATTTGCAAATCATTTAAATTCACCAATATTTAAAAAATAAAATGCAATACACAAAAAATAATTAACAATGTCTTTCCAGGAATTTTGATAATTGCACTTTTTTGGGTTCAAGAAATTGTTTTTCATGTCAAAAGCCGGTCCAGAAAAGTTATGACATTTGCAGCATAAAACTCCTTTAGCTAAAAAAATAAAATGAATTAAATGTCCATTAGCTTTTATAACTTTTCTTTAAAATTATAACATTTAGCTTAGTTGGCACTTGAAAGTTTTCAGCATAAAAATCCATTAAAAAGGTTATTATTAAATTTAGAATTCAGATTATTAGAGAACAGATTTTAACACAAATAGTAACAGAAGATTAAAAAATGGTGGTTGATTTGATTTAAAAAAATACAGCAAAAGATGGCAGAAATTAGCATTTTCTTGGTTTTTTTTTATAATTTGTACTTTCAATGTATTTCTTGGATATATATAGCCTCAGGCATTTTTACATGTCAATTTTCATCCATTTTTGGATATAAATTTATCACTTGCAGGCTTTGGACTGGTTGTTGGTGGTACCACCGCATCACCTGATGCCGATCGAGCACGTTGGGTAAAACTACCTTCAATTGATATTTCAGTTAAGAACTATCATGAAAAGAAATATTGAGATTTTTGTTTGATCATATACTCAGACATAAAAAGCTGATAAACTCACCAAACTGTCTGATGCCTTTTGGTGAGTAGCTCATCTATGTTAATATACTATAAGAATAATCATATAGTAATAGTAGTATTTCATATATTAATTATAATATATTCTTATTTTTGTATAAATGTGAAAGTTTGTTTGTTTGTTACTTAATAACTCAATAAATATTTCACCAATTTTGATGAATTTTGCACCATTTTTCATTTGGAGAATTATATAGGCTATGGATTTTTGCTTTATGGTATTTGTTTTAAAAACTTTGGTAATTTTCAATATAAAAATGCATTAAAATCCTAATTATGCAGAAAAAAGGCATACTGATTAAAAGATTACAGACGAAAAAATTTTTGCACAGATACAAAATATATTGTGGCCTGCATATTGAAATATATATTACCAGCAATGGAGATAATTTATATTTTTTGTTAAAGCATGGTAAAATTTGATTTCATAAATGTATTTTAAATTAATTAAATTTAATTCATATCGTGTGTATCTCATTTGCAAGTGGAGCATGAACAAAATATCACGATATTCAAATTTGTCTTTTTTAAAAAAATATTTTAGTGTGAGAAATATATTCAAATTAAAATCTTAAAAGTTGATCAAATTCAATAGTATAACTGATTGTAAGATAACTTATACATTATTATTTCATGTAAATAATAAGTAAAGATATAAGAAAGGGAACAACTACACATTATGTTATACTCTTTAATTATACTAATTACAGCTACACCACGGTACAACTAGTCATTAGTTAAATTTAAAAAAACTATATAAAAAAGAATCTTATCAGATCAGGCATGCATATTTTATAACATTAATGTATGAGAGCTGTGTGATAATATTAAAGTGATACATAATGTTGTTTATTAATTTACAAAATTCATATCGATTCAAAAATGAAGTTGGAGAGTTTATGAATCAAATCTTTTTAGTGAAAGTGAATTTACCAAAATAATTTTAATTTATGTTAGATTAGGAATAAAAGTAAACAAAAGTCGGGCAACGAAGAGAACGAAGTGGAGAAATTGATGAACTTGGGGTGTGACTGCTCTCTGCATCTGTCCATAGGACAAAATATTATTGATTGATTGAATATAGATTAGCTATCTTTTAATTTTCAAATACAAATGATTTATATATTATATCATTTGATCCCATTGGTATAATGAGGTAAAATGAATATTTTTTTTTACTTTGCAATATTTTCTTATTTAAATTTAATGGATTATTCAAACTTCACAAAAGCATGAAAACAAAATAATCGCCGTTAGTCATAGCAATGCAAGACAAATCATCTATTGCCTTGTCACAAAATATTTCAACGCGCAATAGGGAATATATTTCGGGGATATAATATTACTGCTCTCCAATTCGTTGAGATGATGACATATAATTTTCATCATACTCTGATTAAAACTTATTTAGATATTTCAGATAAATAATCTTAGTGATTACATTGTAATGTTTAATAATCTCATTAATCAGCATCTCAGTCAGATTAAATTATTAATTAATTTTAAATATGTAAAGGAATTTAAGTATGCCTGTAAAGCAACAATGTCATCCCATTAAATGTATATCAAGTTTAAAACAGCCTGGAAAATTATTTTATTATATAAAACCATTTCAAACTTCCCTATTAAAAACACTACATCAAAACAATTCAACATATAAATTATATAAATTATAACCCACCCTCATTGTCAAATCAATACTCATCAGTTATATCATCATAAAATAATTTATTAAAATGGTTGTGCTTGATTAATTCAAAAATATATTTTAATCTACTGTTCCAGAAAAAAATCAATCTCGAAAATTATTTAAAGTTAATTTTTCCTACTACAGAACAATAAATAATATTAATTAACATATTCCATTACAAACTTTTGCTCAGTCTAATTTTGCAACTGATAATAGTAATAATAGTAGTAGCAGTAGTAGTAGCGGTAGCGACAAATTGCAGGAACAGCAGCAGCAATAAGACTCCACAACAAATCCTGATATTTCTTGCTATACAAGCTCAAAATGTCTGGATTCAAACCCCAAAAAGTTATTCAAAACCTATATACTCCAAGATGAAACTTACATATTCTGAAGTGTTAAAACAGGCAAAACTTACTATATGTATTGCTACACACAGCAAGGTAGAGTAATCAATGGATGCCAGAAGGCTTGTGCATAAAATCCCCATCTAGTGCCTACTCATCCAATATCCCCAGACTAGATGGGGATTTTATGCACAAGCCTTCTGGCATCCATTGATTACTCTAGCTTGCTGTGTGTGGCAACACGTATATTGAGTTTTGCCTGTTTTAACAACAGTTATACACAAGCATAAGAGATGGTGGTCATGTGATGTTTATTGGCATATATTCTGAAGTGGTAAGCAAAATTGAACTATTTCAAACAATTTTTCTTTCATACTTCAAATCAGTTTAAACATTTCTTGCTATAAATATATAGTATAAAAGCATTAAAACTAAAAAACATGGTGACCACATAGTCAAATGATCAAGAGGATGATACCAAGACAATTCCTGTGCCTGCTAAAACTTCAAATTCCATCAGAACCTATACAAATGCTGCTAGATCTAACACACAAATGTTAAATAAAAAATAATTTAATTTCATTTAGCAATACAATAATATATGGATTAATGGAAAACAAATCATGACCTCAATGAACTCGATCTAAAAACCTCAGTGATGCCCCTCCCCTTTGGCATTGAAATGCAAAGACATTAAAAATTATGGGCATCCAATTCATTAATGCCATACCTGAGAGGATTACTTATAGATTCCCCCCTCTCTGTCTATCATTCTTTTTACAACAGATGCAAATTTAAAATTTGTATAAAATCTCCAGATCCCTATTATACGAAGCTATTATTTTGCACAAGTTGTGGGATATGGTTCTGCAAATTGTCAACTATTCCAATCTGAGATATTTTGCAATTGAATTCTTTACAACATATCAAAAGGACTGCTTTCAAATATAAATAAAGACATTAGAAAATTATGTGTTAGCCACTGCTGACCAAGATTACCAAAAATAAAAATACATACCTTGGCCAGATTTTCGAACAATCATGAAGTAATTTGTTAGAATTGAAGACTTTAATGCTATATAGAAAAATTACACTTACACCAGTATATAGCAGCAATTTTGATTTTAAGTTAAAATTAAATGCTTATGTCAATATAGAGTAAGTACCACACAGATTGCAAATCAGGAGGCCAAGTTTTGCCTCTATATTAGGAATTTAATACCATAATGCTATTTCTATAGCCAGTATGGCCATCTTGCCCTACATTGCATCATGAACTAACTTCAGCAAGCTCAGCATGATAACCAATTTTACCAACACCAACAAGAATACACCATTGATTTTTATGCTAACAACACCTCCACAGATAACCAACAAAAAATACCAGCCAACCTTATTCTGAAGAGCCCAGTAATATTCCACAAATAAAGACATGCAAATACTTGATCTTTCAATCAATAAGACAAACAAACAACCTTCCAATATTATAAGCTTTGTCCAAATAGCTCCACACTTCTTATGTGAACTAATAAATGGATCTCATGTTACATCCAGCACATATCACAATATACCAAAGTCAAATCATACCCAATAAAACAAGCTAGCATATTAAATCAAGTCACCTGCAAATAGTAATGAATAAAACAGTGAATATATGACTGATATCTTCACCTCATTCCTCCCAGCCAACAACACTAGAAACCTGATTGCAACCAGATTGCTTAAAAAAAACACCAACCAAAAAGGGCTGAAACTGAAATGAGCCAATATTCCAGAGAACTTGAACCAGATGGAACCTATCTTTGATCAAACCATATATATATATCTGAATCAAATCACAACATTTTCCGGAATTGCTCCAAACACCATATCACAATAGTTTTAATAAAACAAAATCACATATTCCAGAGCATCAATCTGACAGTCTGTGCAATAACATTCAATCTCTATGCAATTCTGGTGCACATGGTACATTTTTCTTCTAAAGAACAATATCACATGACACCAATTCACCTTTCTACAATTGATTAATATTTTTAAAAACCAGAGATGGCAAAATAAACTGATATATTTGCAGCTACTTGGTCACTGCCTTAGCAGTGAGTAAGCATATGATCATCCATATAATTAAACAATTATCATCATATCAAATCTACCTATATCTAAACAGAAGTCAACCCATCATAGACCACCCAGCCACCCATGATATACTCTGAATACCTTAACCAGCCCCAAAACACCAACAACAGGGAAATGCCTCTATGGCCAGGCTCAACATAACAAACACCCAGAATCCAGATAACAACTCAACAATGGATTTAAACCAAAATATACCTGTAAAAATTATTTAACATATAAAATTACCATGTTTTTTCCAGCTAAATTCATATACCCATGGCATAAATTTAAACAACTGTAGTATTATACTGTGTGCATAACTCATGGAAAACTGTAACCATCCCTTTCCCCTTTTAATCTAAGCATTTCCATATACACCAAGCTGTTTGTTTGCATAATAAAGTTCTTTTGAAATATAATAATAATAATAACAACAACAACAATTAATTTTATAATAAATTGTGATTTAATTTGAAGAAGCTCTGCTGTTATGTGCTGATTTGTGCATTAAAATTATATATATATATATAGTAGGCAGCTGAGTGTGAAATAATTTCTATTTACAACAACAATAGTAATAATAATAAAATAAATAAGTAAATATATAATAGGATTGACTTAATTCATTTCAGCCTCCCCCAACCCATGTTTTTATTTCAAGTTAATTCTAAGAACCCCAATTGTAGTTAAAGAAAAAATTATCTCTAGTATTTTTTAGTATTGGCACAGTAAATAAAAATATAAAATTATATTATACTTTAAATTATATATTATAGCAATATCACTATCTGAGACTTATGCTTGAATAAAAAAAATATTTTTGTTCTTTCCTTTTTGCATGAATTTATCTATCTGCTTATTTTTTTCATTATTAACTAAATAGTTTATGTTTATTTAAATTGTTTATCTTAAAGAATTATTAATTTTAAATAAATATTAAAGAAAACTTTTGATCTCAATTCAAAGTTTAGTTAGCTAAATTATGTTACTTTGTATGTGTGAAGTTAATCTAAATAATAAACATACACATCTTTAAGAACTCATTATATTAAATATATAATTAATTTTTTTTGTGTTAAATTATTTAATCTATCAAAAATATTTTTATTTAATCCCAGGAGGTCTAAATCTTAATTTGAAGTGTGTGTGTTCATATATAAGATTTATATTAAGAAGTAATCAAATATTATAATATGATCTGACTTTTTCAAAAACCCTCCAACAATATCTTTTTTAAAACATGAAAAAAGGGGTTAATGTTTTTGAAAAATAAAATTTAAAACTTCACTTCGTGAAATAGCTGCTGTAAACTTCAGACATTTTTATTCAGACAATCTTTCTAAGCATCAAACTTCAAAGAATATTCAGCTGAAAAGTTAACAAATGAGAAAGAGTGTAATTGCCCGACTCTTTTCAAAGTTGTGCCTATGCAGTTATTAAGATTTCATCTCCACTAAAAAAATAATGGTCTTTATAACAACAATCCTATAAATTAAATTTAAAAAAAAAAAAAATTTAAAAAATCCCTAGGGAGAAATTGTTTAGTTTTTTTGCAAATTAACCAAATATGAATTTCTTAAAAGATTGCATAATTTCATGTAAAAACACAAGGAAAGTTAGATCCCTATCAAAGTAAAATTGCAGCCTCATGGTAAATTTGATCGCCAATAATGTCAAGCTTCATTACTCTGGAGGTCTTGAAACAAATGTCTTTTACATGAACTTTAAAAAAGAAAAAAACATTCTGAACTTGTCTTGATAATAATAAAATACAATTTTTTTTAAATTTCATTATTATGTGTGCATTTTTTTCTTTTATACTTCCTAAAGAATTGTTATTGATCAAGTAATTTAAAAGGTTTGAATATAGTTTTTTTACATATATGTTCATGCATATCCAGAGCAAGTACGAGAGAGTAAATAGGTAATAAGTTTACATAATTATATGTATTTTAATTTATAAGAAAAAAACAAAGGATTGACAATTGTTGAATTTAAGCCGATTAAATGAGAAACTTACAACATCCTTTCATTTCATTGATTCTCTCAGCATCTGTTTGGATTTATGAAAAGTTATATACTTGATATATTTTTTAAAACTATTTGCAAATAAACTTCATGAATCAATATTTTATAAACAATTGAAGTTGTTGAAATCTAACTAACTTTTTTATTTATTTAAATTTTAACAAATGAGAATAGTTTATTATTAACTTAATTCATATCTGTGTTATATGTATATATATATACTCACTCATATAAAACAAACCTTAATCACATGTCTGACTTAATTCGTTACTATATTCACCTGAGATAATAAATTATTTATTTTTGAATATATTTGAAATCAATAAAATTTGCCTTTTGATTCTTATATATTACAGTGGAACATTGCTTCCACATTTTTTGGCTTATATAGATATAAATATAAAACTTATACACAATAAAAGTCTCATTATTTTTATATAAATTTTGATCAATAAATATTAAATTTTATTATATATATATATATATTAAACCACCTCGTGCACTATTATAAATTAGTGCCCAAACTTACAGGACATTCTAATATCTTGTATTGCTATCACTACATTTTTTGCTATAAATTAATATAACTCTTATGTATATATTCTATTTAGAATGTGTCCATAATACTGTATGTGTATATAAGTGATTAAAAATATGAAATATTTTTTAGGTGAAAACTGTTTGACATTTTTGCTTTTGATTGGAAATTTAAAAAAAAACAAAACAAGTCTTTACCAAAACTATATTGTAAATGAACTTCAATTATGACATAAATTTTATGTTAAATCATTTTCACACTTATAGTGTATATATATATATATCACTAAACATTGCTGCAGTAAGATAATATCTAGACCCTTACCATGTATATCATATTAGTAATTAATTAATAAGTAAATTACATTTATGTTGAAAACTGTTTAACATTTTTTCTTTTTATTTGAAAAAAAAAAAGCTTAACAAAACTATAATGGAAACTAACTTTTCTATTACTTAAATAAAGCTTACAACTGAAACCAAGAAAATTATGAGCATTATTTAAAATATTGAAGTTCTAAATTCAAAATATTCAAAACATGTCAAGCATTGGTGGCCTTATGGTTAGCATAGCTGCCTTCCAAGCAGCTGGCCTGGGTTCACTTACTGATCAATGCTTTGACCCATGAAAAGAAAACTTTTAAATTTTATCCTCTCTGCTTTTTCATATCTAAGAAACAAAGTCACCTATCTAAAATATTATTGGGTTTTATCACTTCTGTAGAGATTTTAAAAAATATATAAAATTTCAATAAATTATATTAAACTTAAATCTATTAAACCTCTTTTTTAAAATGCTTGTAATTTTAAATTGAAAGCAAGAAAATCTCTATAGAATCCTCTCATGAGAATAGCTTAAAAGTATTAATGTTCTAAAAACAATTTTTAACTTTGATATCAAAGTATTTAATATTTTCCTGCTCTCTGTTCCATATCTAAGAAACTAACTGATCTACTGAAAAGATTAAGGTAGCATATAGATTTGCCAGATATTTATTCCTTACATATCAAATTTGAATCAACTATCAAATTTAAATCTATTCAACATCAATTTTAACATTTCATTTAGCTTAAAAAAGATTCAAAAGTTTACAAATAAACATACCAACAAACACATTTTTAAATTTAAATAAAAGCATTTAAAAATTTAGTTTTTTATATCAATGTATAGAGAAAACCAACAATTTCTTCACTATACAATATTTCTTATAAAAATAAAGAGCAATATCCTAAAAGTTATTATATTATTAATAAACAGGCATTTATATTATTATTGTTACTATATTTTTCTGATTAAAATCATGCATTTCTAATTAAAACACCATTATGTAAATGCATGGGGAATATGATTTTTATTTCCATAGTCAACTGAACAGATCACTATTTTAGGTCAAAATATTGTATACTGAGAAATGGGTGTGGTTTTTTTCTATGCATTGATATCAATGACTAGTTATTTTTATTTATTTAATTCTTGTATGAAGTGTATTAATCAACTTTATTGGCATATTAATACAGTTTAATTACATTGTTGGTTAAAAATAATCCCAGAAAATTAGATTAGTTGCTATATTAGAAATGCATTGTTTGTTTTAGCTGAAACAGGCATTGGAATGAGATAAACAAATTGAATAATTTAGCTTATCTGAAAATGGTACAAAAAGATGGATAAAAACTAATCATAGAAACATTAAAGACTTGAAGATGAACTCATCAGAGCCAAGAATATAAGAGAAGACTTCTGAAGATTATGAATCAACTGCTAAAAAATATAGCTCTTCTGTAAAATCAAATTTAGAATTGATTAAAAATGTTCATATAAGTCATACAAATGTTATCAAGTAAGAATCTTAGTGTATCATTATTATTTATTAAACTACAGAATGTTTAACCAAATTGTTTTTGTGATCTGTATTTAATTTAGATTTATCAATAAAATTAGATAGAACACTTATTCATATCTATAAAAATTTTGGCATAATTTACAAATATTTATTTGCTCTCACATTAAAAAATGTTATATATTCAATAGATGATAAGTAATTATCAGAAGTTTTTAATTTTAGGTTAACTGAGCAGATATTTTAAAAAAAATTAAAACTGTCAAAAAAAATCTGAATGCAAACAATAAATCATATACAAGTGAACATATAATTGAAAGAGATTTCGAAATGAATAAAATGAGAAATGTAAAGATAATGATTGTTTCCTTAACAATTATACAAATAAATCATCAGATTTTGCATGAAATGGATGGCTGAAGAGTTGTGGATTGGAGTAGTTTGAAGCCTGTCCATTAAAGTATGAAGATTGGATATCTTAATATAAAGCTGAGCACTGATTGTATATATGTGTGAGGATAGTAATCTAGACCAACTGATGATTGCTGGTTTAGCATGAAATACATATATTGGTGATTATTTATCTTTTCAACATGTGTGTGATCAAGTGGGTCAGCAATATGAGATGGCATGGAGAACTGAAAGTCGTGTGAAAGTCTGAGTTCGAATCTCTTATATATTACATTATATATGTGCAGGTGTGTGTAAGCCAATACAGTGTATTAATTTACAAATAAATAAAGAAATAGTGAAATTGTTAGGGGAGTGCAAAGATTGGGAAAACTTCAGTAGAAGAAGTTGATAAAAAAATGTAAATAAATGATGGTTACATAAAGTTGGAATGGGTTTTTGTAAAAAATAAAATTTATGATAACAAAATTAAATTAACATTAATGCTCTGTTTGGTGGGTTAAAGAAACTTGGAGATTACTAATTGGTTAATGAATAAACTAAATAATAATTTTAAATTCTACTTCGTTGAGACGTATTTCTAAACTTCATTTCAGTAATAAATATCAAGTCAAAATGAAGCATATAATAAAATAAGATATAGCTCACTGAAACTGGCTAAAAATTATTTATATAAACAATTTATAAAAAAAAAAACTCTGTGTAAACATCTACTGTAGATGTGTAAGATAACATATTATGATAACTTTTAGAATTAATGATAATTTTGACGACAGATTTTTAAATTCGAAAAAGCTAAACATAGTTTTCAAAATTATTCTAAAAATTTAGGATGAAAAATCAAATAACCAAAACTTAAAATCTTTTGCTATGAAAAGTCATACCATACAACTTGCATGTTTAAATGAATTAATGAAAAATATGTGTCGTGTAAATAAGATCTTGGCAAAAACATGTGCCAAGAATAACAAAAGAAATATCAAAACAGTTTGGTTTTGGGGATCATGTAGAGAATAAATTAGTTAAGCATTAATAAATTGAACAAATGAAAAGTAAATTGTGCACATTTTTAAAAGTAGAAAAGTAGAAGCAATTCATGAATAGCAATTACATAAAAAAGATTGAGATTATTTTACTAGTAAATAGATTAATGCACTGTTTTACATAAAAAGAATTTAAACTAAAAGTTATGCAGTTAAGAAACTCCTATTTATGATATGATAAAATACTGATACGTTATATATATATATATGCTTATAACTCACATTAGATAGTGGTACAACTTTTAGAAATAGTCAGTTTGGCAAAAAAGTACAAAATGGTTGTTTATATCTATTTAAATATGATTTAGAGGGTCTCAATACCATTTTGATGAAGTTTTTAATCTAAAAAAGTCACATTATCTACACTCATTATGGAGGTTACTAAAACAAACAGAAGCATATGTATCTGTGATTTATTGTTCTGTAAACAAAAAAGTTTTGAATATGAATGGTTACTCCATCCCAAATGTAAGAGGATTTTGGAATTGTTCCAAAAGTAATGTTCTGTGATATTAGATTTGAAGGCAGATTACATCTGATTCCAGTTGATACATAAAAAGTGATACCATTTTGAAAATGCATTATTATTTTGAATGTGCATTGTTTCATAGTGTAGACACAGTGTTCCTTTAAAATATTTAGGTAAAATTATTACAAACGTTAACAAATATTTGAAACAAAGTGCAATAAAGTCAATTTTGAAACAGAATATAAACTACAAAAATACTTAAGAAATATAAAAGAAGTAAAATTTTAGAACTCAGTTAGTTTAGAAAAAGAAAACCTATTAACATAAGAAATGCAAGAATGAACAATAATGATTTCACACTCAGAAATGTTAAACAGCTATATGTTTTAAAATTAAATTTTACTTTACATTTTTAGAAAATTTTTAGAAAAAGAAAATCTAAACCAAAATTTTATAAAAGAAAAAAACTAAACCATTTTACAATTTGTTAAGTGAAAGGTCAATGTTGAATCTAGGAATCTCTTAAAGGCATTTAATTTAACTCTTGATCTTTAATTAAATTATTGACACATTTTAATAGCAACTTGGCACTAATTCTTAATACCAATGTTTATAATATGAAATAGAAGCAGTTATCAACAATATAACATTTGATATACTGTCAGATTTAGAAGTAAATTAAAGTCAGGAATGACAAAAAGCATGGGTCATCATAATTTTCTGCTAAATTTTTTTTACCATTAGTTATTTGGTAGATTTCTTTAAAAAGTTTGATATCTCGATCCCTTAGACCATGCATGATACATTGATATAACTTATCTGCTTAAATGTATAAAAAGAGTAGCTTGATAAAATCTACTGATATATATTCATAATTCTAAACATGGCAGAAAGCAAGTTAAAAATATAGATTATTTAAAGTTATTAATACTCAACAGTAGGTCTATTTCAACATAGACCAAGAAAAATAAGGAACTGCTTATAAAGTGAATTAACAAAAATGACCATTGTATTATGCTAACATATTTCATATTTTTTTGGAATGTGAGCAAGAAATATTCAATGTTTAAAAACTATATACTTTTGGGGAATAGATTATTAATCCTATCTTAAGAAAGAGTAATATTGGAAACAAAATAATCTTAAGGAAGAGTAATATTAGAAACAATATAACAGATACATTCAGCATTAATCAGATTTAAAGTTTTTTATGTAATTATGTATGATATAATTTTTAATCTTAAAATAGAAAATCATATAATTTAAATAATGTCAATGTATTTCTAGCTTGTTGGCTAAAACTGACTTGAGCATATCAGAAAATATATGTAACTATAATATACTAAATGACCTATTCAATAATTATAATAGACTCAAGGTATATTCTGATAGATCAAAATATAAAAGTATAAAAAATGCAGTTTTGAAAAAAATCTATAATAAAACTAGAAATTACTTTTTCTTATCAAGGATTACTACAAACTTTAATTTTTTATAATAAAATTAAATTCGCATCAAGTAAATTTATAGCATGTTTAAAATAATGGGGAATAAATCATGTAATGACTCCATTCTTCCATTCAGAGTCATATCAAACTATTTGAATTAATATTAAAAAAATTAGAAAAGACTTGTAATCAAAAATCAATGTTTTCAAAATTATTGTGTCAGCAGAGCATTTTTTTGGAATTATTAATGGCTAGAAAGTTAAGGATCAAGTTTTTCTTTATTGGTTCATAATAAAAAAAACTTTTAAAAAATGTATAAAGTTAAATAATAAATAAAACAGATGATAATTTTTGTGTTTAGGAGCCTCAAAATAAGATTAAAACTAAAAGCTTTACTATCAGAAACAAATAGTGATAATTAGTTCTGGTGATGAATTCTGACATCATATAAACCATTTTGACAAGGACACTACACCTAATTATTGGTAAAATAGTCATTATAAAAGCAACTGTAATATGGAAGAAGTTGTACAAAAAAATTAAAGTGAGTGATCACAGGATTCACTTAATAATAATGAAGTCCTTGAAGTACAATCACAAAGTGAAATCGGAAGGAAAAGATTTTTTTAATAAAAACATAGTTATGAAGAAAGCAATGAAGGGCAAATCCATTAGGACTTAAAGAAAAGTTTTTTAAGTTACCTACAAGAATATAAATAAAGTAAGAATAATTATCCAAGTTTTCTGGATGAGTAATAGAAATGAAAGATATACTACATTTATATATGTGTGTATGTGCATGTGTTTAGATATCTTTTGAATATAATTGAATAAATGTAGTTAAATCAGATTTTAATTAAATGATTATTTAAAGTTAATCCAAAAGAATTCGAATTAATCTAATTCAATTAAGTTTTAATTAAATTGTTATTTGGGATATTGTCAAAAATTAAATTAATGGTGTTTGTTTCTCTTTTTTTGTCGAAATATATATATAGTTAGTTAATAGGACAATATAATCAAAGAAAGGAAATGAAAGGATTAACTTCCTTACTTCTAAGCAATAAGTTTGACCAGAGAAAGAGGAAGTTAATTATAAAGATTCTGAGAACTCATATGAGAAAGAATATACAGAAAGAATTCTGAAGACTGCATATTGATCACTTGAAACATAACTTTCGCTACTCTAAAGAAGTCTGTCTCTATAGAATAGAAAACAGATGTATAATACCAAAATAAATTATAGAATCATTAATTATTTCTTTATTAAACCTAAGGATATTAGATTATTTGTACTATATGTTAATGTATACAAATTTACAAGAAATCAAATTCTCAGCATAAGAATGTGAAATTTTATCTTGTCAGCAAAATTAAATAGAACAATTGTTTATGGTTACAAGTCTTGGTATGCTCTATAACAATTTCTTTTCTGTAATATATGTTATGTGGATGCAGCAAATGAGTCACTATCAGAAGTTTCAAATTTTGTATTAGTTAGTGAGACATAAAATCTTTTTTTTTCTTCATAATGTATTACTTCCTCTATTAAACTGTTTACTTTTAACGGCAGCCATATTGGGTTTTAGAAAATTAATTCAAGTCACAATTTTTAAAATAACTTTAATTAGCGTTATGAAAAAATCATGTTGTGTTTGTTATTAGAAATATAAAAAAGTAAGGAATGTAATAAAGCTAAAAAATACAATCATTAACATTTGAAATGAAAATTAAAGAAAAGATTTTTAACATTTTTAAAAATTATTACTTTTATGTTGTTTCTTCAGAATTTCACAATTTTAATAGATAAATTTTATTTTACTTTTTTTATGAAAAAATTACAAAAAAAAGTTGAAACTATCTTTTAAAATAAAATATAACAGTAATATGACTAATATTAAACTAACAAAAACATTTATGTTTAAATTATTTATTATTAATTATACTTTTTGAATGTG
This sequence comes from Epiperipatus broadwayi, assembly GCA_028023455.1. NCBI lineage: Eukaryota > Metazoa > Onychophora > Udeonychophora > Euonychophora > Peripatidae > Epiperipatus > Epiperipatus broadwayi. The sequence continues at coordinate 5,722,437 of JAQFVV010012439.1, read as the reverse complement.
TTTAAAAGTATTTTGCAAAACAAAATAAAAAACTGTCAGAAAGAGTCAAAACAAATTTAATCATAACATTGAGAGACGAAGGGAGGAGGGATATGTATACATAAGTGTGATGTCACAAACATTTTCATAATTTTATAAAAAAAAATGCGAGGTTTTTACTCGTATAAGGATACGTAAACCACTCACATGCAAAAATATTAGTAGACAAGTGATTCTACATGTTATTATGACAATATATAATATTTATGATAAATATCGTTAAATTATATATACTGTACATAAGAATTTCGTGCATTTATATGTATATAACTACAACTGCCTGCTGACATTTCAGTAATTGAAATGTTAAGTAATTTTGTACATTCTATATAATCATAACTGTTGTTTCACTTACTAATATTTCTTCAAATGAGTGATATCATCTTCGTTACATCCAGATAAAACTGAAAGAACATATATGTGTGTGAGAATTAAATGTGTTTTTTTCTGCCCATGAGCTTAAAGTATTAAAACGCAAAATACTTTATATTATACTTCAAATTTCTAAAATAGCTTCCGTTACAAACTAGACAACATTTACTTGAATACATATAAATTATTGGAAAATAAAAAATCAATGCAATATCAATTTTGTCATCTTTTAAGCTGCGAATTGTTGAAAAGAATCAATTTACGCGTACATCTTAATTTATTGTTCAATAAATTGAATCTCTATTACAAAGGATACGAAACTTAATTCTTTTTTGTGACATTGTACATAAAAATAAAAAAAAAGTGAAAGCTGTTTAACGGGCAAAATGATTTTTAACTTCGAAATTTTTATACAAAGAAGTGTTTTCTATACTTATATTTCTTATGATTTTATTTTAAAATGTATATTTATCTGAAGTAAAAATAAAACAGCTTATCAGTAAAATGAAAATGATATGTTTCAATTTTTTTTTCTACAAAAAAGCATAAAATACTAAAACAATTAATAAATTTTTTTTACAAATTATAATTTGAAATGATATGTTTCCTATACATATACATCATTTTACATTAAGTATTGGTTTCCATTTCATCTGGAAAATATCCTCTGTTTAAATCCGAAACAACTTCATCTCGATATTTATCAGGGCAGAAGAGTTTTATGAGAGAAGAAGTCATCGCCTTAAAAAATCTAAAATAAAAAATAAATAAAAAACTTTTATTAAAATAGATAAAAAGACGACAAAGATATTAAACAATTATGTAATTATATAATATAATAATACCATAATATACAAGTCTATTAAGAAATATATAATTATAAATATTTTTTTATAAAAAAGCAAAAAGTAGAAATTTTTATTTTCTAGCACTGCTGAAAAGATTATTAATTGTGAATTGCAATTATTGGCCAATCCTATATTTAATTACTGATTCTGAATAGTAGATATCTGATATTATTGATATATAATTTATACTCAAATTCATTTTATTTGGTCATCATAAACATATAGTAGACTAGAGAAATACTTCTTAATATTTAAGTCAATGTTATTACTGTGAGAGAACAAAAGTTTTATTGTACTTAAAAAATTAACTAGATGATAAATTTTCAGGCAGACCAGAAACTAGACTGCTACACAGTAGACAAATTACATTTAAATAAAATATGACCTTCAAGCAGAAATATGTTGATAAAAGATTAAATAAAAATTACCGATATATTTGGACTTTGTATAGTTTATGGGAGAGCATTCATAGATTAGAGCTCAGATAAGATAGTTGCAACCGGGAAGATATATTTTATTTTACAACCTTGATGACAGATAATATTAACTAAATTATTATTTAGATTATTTGAATAATTCAATATAAAATCTCACAAATAGCAAAACAAATCTGCTTAGAGAAATTTAGATTGTAATTAATGTATTAGATTTGATAAAAATATTCCAATTAATCACGCATTCCTCCTTTTTCTAAAAATAACCCTAATATTATTGGTAATAGAAAAATGTAAATTCTAACAATATTTTTAAAGTCCACTAATAATCTATGGTTGCAAATCAAGCATTCAAAATCAGCAATAATTACTTTTTTTCTAATTACTTCTCATATCTGATATAAAATAATTCAATTTTTGTTGAAGATTAGTAATGATATATATATATGAAAAACAAAAACAAGTTTTATATACCTAAAAACCTGCTATCGCTTGTATTAATGATCAATAGATGGAGCTTTACCAAGATCTCCAAACAAGCGTATTTGTTTACATATACGTCAGAGTCAATATTCACTGTCTCTTTCATTTTGCTCCACCCTCAGATCAGCTGATTTCAAGCTGATTTGCTCTCATCAGTGAGGGATAGAAGTTAGAAACTAGACCTAAATATTAACTCCAAGCGTTTATGCAAAACGTTTCTATCAGTTTGCAAGCATGAATTTTTTAGACACCTAAATGTCTTCAAACTCAGCCTATCAAACTAGATAGCTATATGGTTCTGATATCAGTTCAGATTCTCCACATAGTGAAAGCTTCTGCAATCTATATCATTGCAAGAAAACTTTAAAGGTACATTTATGAAAAACAAAAACAAGTTTTATATACGTAAAAACCTGCTATCGCTTGTATTAATGATCAATCGATGGAGCTTTACCAAGACCTCCAAACAAGCGTACTTGTTTACATAAACATCAGAGTCAATATTCACTGTCTCTTTCATTTTGCTCCACCCTCAGATCAGCTGATTTCAAGCTGATTTGCTCTCATCAGTGAGGGATAGAAGTTAGAAACTAGACCTAAATATTAACTCCAAGCGTTTATGCAAAAGGTTTCTATCAGTTTGCAAGCATGAATTTTTTAGACACCTAAATGTCTTCAAACTCAGCCTATCAAACTAGATAGCTATATGGGTCTGTAAATGGTAATTTATCGTACTTAATTCATATCTTCAGCAACTGAATACTAAAGTGAAAATAGTGTAAGTGTATAAAAATAATGAACAGCATTTCTTATGGAGTAATGTATAATAATTATAAAATCATGTGATCATATTTATAAAATTATTACTTGATAAGTGTTAAATAATTAATGATCAAGTCCAGATAGTTAACAAAATATATAATTCATTTATTAACAATAAATAAAAAAATATTTAAATAAATGAAATAACAATAACAACAAACTCTTCTCACTGATTATAAATATTCTTATAATGTTTTTAATTAAGGAAATAATTCCTACTTTATTAATAAATAAATGTGTGCTATGTCTTGACACGATGTAAAACAAAACACTTTATTGGAAAAAGTTGTTATGATCTTTTCAAAGGACTTAATTATAAATAATGAACCAAACAAAAGAATGTTTTATATGTTTAATTAAATAATAAAATCCATTTCTTTTAGATATCTGATTTATAAACTTAATTATTTCATACAAGAGCAAAATTTGACCCAACTTACAATATTCTCTCTAAAGATGGCTTTAATTATTCTAATCCCAATAGTCACTGGTCACATTCCATAAGAGGCTTATCAAACTCAAATTATGAATAAAAATGAGAACATAATATTGTCAGAAGTTAAACTCTACTGAACAATAATATTTATACAAGTATTCATGCCACAAATGTAATAGAATATGCAATATAATCTTTATAAAATTTTGAAAGTATCTATGTGAATAAATAATAAGGATAATATTTTAAATATTTAAACTATATACTTTAGATACTTTTAATTATAAAAGCATAGGATTAAATTAATAAATCAATAAAACATTAATTGTCATGAATTATGATTTAAATATAAATAATTATTAGTCAGTTTTAAATATTAACAATTGGCTTCTATAGTACAAAAAATTAATGACACACACTTATACTAAATTGTAATCATAAATTTCATATACTATCTGTATATTCTTTTATTGTACCTAGCTTCTTGTAACAACTTTCACTGAACAAGATAACTAGATATTATAAAAAATACATCTGAAAAAATATTATATCTTTATAGTTTAAAACTAATTCAAAGTCATGTAAAAAAGTTCAAAATATTTATTCTAGTGCAAGTTTTTAAAATAGTTGAAAGTGGTTAAGTCCTTTGGAGTTTTAAGTTGTAAAATGTTAGTGGATAAGTGAAACAAAATTTAAATATTATAATAAATTAATTAAAATGTGAAGTTTTCAGCTTTAAAATACATTCTAATAATAATGAGTTTAAAATTTTTCAGAATCACACTAAGTTGTTTTATTTACTAGGTGTAAAATAAAACAAATAATTTTTCATATCTACTAATAATGAGCTAATATTATCCCAGAGTATCACAATAAATTATTTTTTCATAATATAGATCATAGTTATTAATCTTTTATGGTTATGACATTGTTAAATTATAACTTTTCTTTAAATATTTATGAAGATAAACATATTATTTAAAAATTCATTTTAACAATAATTATCTAATATAAAAGGATTTTTTGCAAATGAAGATAAAAATCATTAGTTAAATTTCATTTTTAACAATAATTGTCCAATACCTAGGTGTTTGCTGTAGTAATTATGACATCAAGCCAATATTTTGAGAAGTAAGTAACATGGTTTAAATAAAAGTAGCATTATAGAACTAGTTTACAAATTTTATATAAAAATTCAACTTTAAAATTTAATTCCATTTAAATTGCATTGCAAAATAACTAACATGGTTAGATATTTAGTTCTCCATGAAGGACACTTTTGAGGTACATTTGTCATTAAGTCAAATGTTTATCTGATTCTCTACTCAATTATCATTGTACTGAAAGATGATAATATGGCTAACTTTAAATTTAAGTCTAATACAGTTCACTTTCAGTCAATTAATAAAGACTACTAAACAATTTTAAACATATAGGTGTATTCATATGATTAATGAGATCATTGTTTTTTCTTAAAATGTATCACTCTTTTGGTTTATCATGGAAAAATGTTATCTTTATTGCCATGATATACATATAACCAGACAATCTTTGGATGTTTTAAGAATTTGTAATGCCAAATTTGTAATGAAAATAATATTTTAACATATTTTAAATATCCTATTAAATTAATTAATAAAAATAAAATACATATTTTATAAACAAATATTTATATTGTAAATATTAAAATAAATGATGTTATTTTATTTATTTTTAAGTTTTCATTGCAGTTTTTTATCTTTTACTATTATTATGAATAATAATTTACCTAATAATTGAATTATTTATTTCATTAAATTGTAAAATACTATATATATATATATATGTGCATACGCACAGATAATGTAGCTAATATATATAATCAAAAGCAAATATAAAATACTATTATAGCTGAGTGCTTTCGAAAGACTTCTTGCTCTCAAATTCACAGCTACTATCTATTAAAAACTGCTGCGTTGGTAGAAGGAAAATATTTGCTTTCGATTATATATACTAGCTTCATTATCTGTGCATACAGCTCACACACACATATATATAATAGTTTATCTAAGTACTTTATTTTTATATCCTTTTAAATTTAAAAACATTAAAGAACTACCGCCATTAATGCATATACACACATATATTTAAATTTTATGTTAAAACTTTCTGTAATTATTAAGTGTAATTTTAATCATACTACTATTTTTAAATAATTTATTCTTATTATGGTTAGGATTTTACCTTTTTATTTTATGTATTGTTCTTTTTAAATTAAATTTACGTGTATAAGTGTTTTCATAACTAAATATAAACTGTGAAAAAAAAGTTGATATACATAATCAAAAATGCTGTATTTATAAAATATATAGATGACTTCTTGGATAAGTTTAATAATATGTCTTTTCTCAGTTGTCTGACTGGTGAATGAATGTTTGTCTGATGACATCACACCACTACATTTACATGAAAGAAGTAATTCCACCATTAAACAAAAACACTTGGGAAAAATCAGTATGAGTGCTTTTAACTATAGATATATAGTATATATTTTACAGTAAAGGTTTTGCTAAAACAGCCACAAATGCTGATTTGTAATTCAATATTAAAATGCTCTGTGCTTTCATGGTATAACACTTCCCTAATATAGTTCATATGAATGATACATTTAACAATGGTAATGAACTTTTATAAATTAGCAATGTTTAAGGAAAAAAACATATTTATAATAAATCTTAAAAAAATTGTTAAAGCAATTAATTAAAAAATATTAAAAATATTATATTTAATAAAAAAAAAACATTACAAAAATTATCAGTATTTTTTTTATTCCATTCCATCCAGTGGTAGGAACAGCCACAAGTGCTGATTTATAATTCAATGGTAAAGCATTCCATGCTTTCATGGTCTGTCTATCTCCTAATATAATTCAGATGAATGACATACTTACCAATTAATAAATGGTAACTATTAATTCAAAGGGTACTCCAGTAAATATATATTTGAAGTTATAAAGTGATCAAATATAATAGATATATTTTAAAGTGCAAATTTTAATTTAGCTTTATTAAAATTTGGAAATTTATTTATATAATATTAAAATGTTTTTAATTTACATTAAATCTTAAAAAAATTGTTAGAGCAAACAATTAAAAAAATCCATGGGTCTTTACAAGGCCAGGTTCTGGCATTAATAAATAGTATAACTATTAATAAAACTAAAAAATTTATAACTGACTGATGAGATGATTAAAAAAAATTATTTAGAGGATACTCCAGTAAATATATATTTGAAGTCATAAAGCTAAAAAATATAACAGATATATTTTAAAATGTAAATTTTAATTTATATTTATTAAAATTCAGAAATATATTTATATATTAAAATGTTTTGTTTAATATACATTCAATCTAAAAAAATTGATAAAGCAACCAATTCTGCAGTAATGATGATCTCTGTGATTAAAAAAAGACTAGGAAGAGAACACATATATAAATTAATGTTTGAAATTTGATATTTAGGTGAGGAGGAAAAATAGATGCTATACTAATGTAGGTACATTTGATTTTTGGTTAGAGAATATTGTTTTTATGTGAAGAATTAATAAAAAAAATGCTTGAAAAAATATCACTACAAGGGCATTGAAGTACAGAGGTATAATATTTAAATACCAAAGAAAATATGTGATTATAGTACATAAATTCATGTTTGAAATGTGATATACAGCAAGATGGGACTTGCTTTACTACCATATTTACATTTAGTTTCATTAGCTTATAATTGAAGTTGAAACATCTTTCAGGACAGCTATATTTCTCATGTTTAATATATAATAGTAACATTTTTTGTTTAATTTACATTAAATCTAAAGAAAGGTGTTAAAGCAGTCATTTAAAAAGTATAGACTGGGTTTTACATAACCCAAGTGCAGTCTGGTATTAATATAATTTTAATATCATTATTTGAAGCAATGTTAATAATGTTGTAATACACAAATAATATTCACAATATTGATAAGCCAATATATATTTTTTAAAATTATGATTATTGGTTCTAATTCTTATATTAAATTTTGTTACAATATGTATTTTGCCAAAGATCTCTTAGATATTTTTTAGATATGTATAATATTTTAGATTGTATTCCAAGTTCCAAAGATTTTTATTCAGAATGCTCTCATATGATTAACTTTCTAACCTTCCAATTTTATTTCATATGATGTATATCATTATTCTAATCTAGAATTTAAAATAAAAATGAAATATTACTCAAACCTTACAATATAGCAATTATTATGATCTAACTAAAATTATTTACATGTCCTGTTATAAAAATAAACATTAAGAAGTATATAAACTAACTAAAGGAAATAAAAATCAATGCACAATTCCATATTTAAAACAATTTCTTGCACACATATGAATTTTTTGGTAGCTTAAAGATTGATTGTTATCATCTACATATATGATTTTTTGTATATAACTTTTTCACAGGCACACACACACATATATAATAGATTGAACTTCTGTCATTATTATAAGTAATATAAATACATGATTAATATATTCAGTTTATTTTATTTAATTTTATTCTGTAGTCTCTGTTTAACGTTTTATATTATATATGCTATATAATGTAATTAATGAATTAATTATTATTTTTGTAAAGTTTGACAAAAAATTGGTTTATTTTTTGTCTTTTTGTAAGAAATAATTTAGATATTTATCATAATAAATCAGCAGTTGATTGATAATAAACTATTATTAACCTATAAGAATAGATTACATTATTAGATCAGCAAAAGATTTTAGTGTTTTAAATTAAAAAAAAAACACATTTGGCTGTATTTTTTTTAATGAATATCAGTCTAGCGATTGAAATATTAAAAGCTGCTGTAGACCAATAATTACTTTTCTTATATATATATAATCATTAAAATCTGTCTACACTTAGACAATCCCAATATCAATAATAATCTCAACCTGTTGTCAAGGCAATCTTCTTTTAACATTAAACATGGAATTCCATCTTTATTTATAGTCCAATAAATTTATATAGACACTAAAGAATGCAACTTAGCACCAGAGATTGAAATTATTGATATAAAGAAGATTAAATAAATTTCCTTAAACAGGTATATATATGCGTAATAAAACAATTTCCAACACGAATGTATATATATAACATTAAACGCAATCGTTTATAAATGCTGTTATAATAGATGTTCTATACTCCTACGTTAACACATGATAATAGTGCAATTTATAAACGATTGTATCTAATATTTTATATATATATAAAAGTAGTTCATAATTATTCAGCACCAATAACCTTTAATCTGATGTCAAGACAACCTTTTGTTAATGACAAAGGTGATTATAGCAATATTTAAGACCATAAAAATTTAATTATCATCCTATTGCAAAGTAGAGAAAAGAAATCCGTTTTCAATCGCAGCATCAAATATTTATAAGGGAAGCAGATTTATCGGATGATGATAAGATCAAGATCCAACATCTAGTCCACAGAAATGATTACACAGCATGTTTTTAAACTGGTCATAAATGATATTCTCTTAATCATGAGGCTGAATCATTAAGTATTCATTTTAAAAAGTCATAAACAATTAGATGTATCACAAATAAGTAATATTAGATTTAAACTGTGGGGGAGGTCGGGACATATCCTTAGTTAAGATTATTTACTAAATAGTTGTAATTAATTCTAATATTAGATTTATTTCTATAGAAAGAGAGAGAAAAAGAGAACATATATATATGCTTATATATCTTTCAAAAGCAATATTTTTAGCTTCATTAAAATTCAAGTTTATCATTATTTGAATTTTTAATTTGTAATGATTTTACTAATATAAAAAAAATGACTTTAATTTTTGCATTTTTTTTCAATAAAAGAAAATTTTAACTATTAACTATTTATTAAAACATAGTTTGTTATTTTTTAATTTTTATACAAATCAATAAACATATTCTTTCAAATGCAGTAAATATACAATTTTTGCCAATATATAGTGTAATGATATTTTTTCTCTATACAGAATTTTGAACAATGAACCATATCCAAACAAAAATATAATGATCTAGGCAATGTATCGTAAATTTTGGTTCAACTAAATATGAAAGTCGAATGGTTAATAAGATTCAAATAAAAAAAAAATAATTCAAATATATAATAATATTAACCAATGTGATGATGATGATGGTGATTTATAACATAAAGTTACAAACACTCCTAAAATATTTTTTTTTCAGTTTCAAAATCAAAGCTGCCAAACCCTTTAAAATGAAAGTTCACTCTTGGAAAATTTTCAAAGAAACAATCATCATCAATTATTATCACCAACTCTATATATCCCCCATTGCATTGCATGATTTCTCAGGGCTGTGGATATTAGCTAGCATATGTATGTAAAAAGAACATTTAGATTGAATTAGAAATACAACTAAATGAATTAATAAAAAAAGGTAGCAATTTATTAATAATGAATAAATAAAACTATTGCATATATACTTGCAACTATTAACACACACACAAAATATAAAATATTATAGTAGTAAAAGTTCTTTTAAATTTAAGTTTAATGTTAAGTTTTATAGTATTTATAATGATAAGATCATACCATGTTAAATATTGAAATAACATAAATCATGGTTTTGTAGATATCATTACTTTAATATTTTACTGTTATCTTCCTTAGTTCATCTGAATGATAGTAGTTTTACTCCATACACTCTTGAGATGTTAAAGAATAAATACAACAGCATTGGTGACATTATATGAGGTATAATATCAGTAGGTCTTGAGTAATTTATACAGCACTGTCCATTCTTCCTTCATGGCATTATAGAAGTATTGCAAAGATTGGTTTTGCAAACTTCAGCATCAGTTTATGGGTCCTATTGCATTTTCCAGGCATTTTGACTGGTGAGTTGTTTTTTTTTGGTGCTTAGCCACACATTATAGAAAATCTTCTATTAGATAAAATTATCATACTGCCTGTTATAATGAGTATTGACAAATAAAAAAAAACAGTCAATAAAATATGCTATCTAAGTTACAACAGAAAACACTTTTAACCAGTTGTTTTTATATTCAGCATGGATCATTTCAATACTAGTTCAAAACTAAATGAAACTGGAATGCAAAACAATATGAAATGATGGATGTCTGAAATAATAATTGCAATACCTAGCTTCTTGTCTTAGACCAAATTTGATGTTCCAACAGCATACATCACCAGCTACAGAAAATCTGACCTTTGTGTCAATACAACAATATATATTTTTTTGAAAAACCCCATCTTTACTCTCTTCAAAACATGTTATGGATACAAATTCTACATATAGAATATCATGACTTTATACATAAATAAATAATAATAAAAAAGAGAGAAAAGTTTTTTTATCTGTATTTATATTTGTCTTACACAGGAAGAAAAAAAATCATTGTCAACCATTAATTATAAATCAATAAGTTACTTTTTTATTAATTCCAAAATTTTAATATTAGATTCAAATTCTCTATCAGATTTACTATAAAAATGTCAGAGATTTTATTTATAACTAAGTTTAAAGTAGGCAAATTAAAATACTTTAAAATTGCTTTTGACTTCTATAAACTATACAATTCTAAGCTGAATCAAAAGCATTTTTCCTTCTTTCTTTACAATGTAATTTATCATTCAGTTTCTCATATATTACAAAGTAAAATACTTAATAATCTTAATAAATATGCATAAATTATTTTATCTTTTATCTGTATTTAAAGAGGCTATAAAATATATATTAAAACTAAAATTTTAACTTTAAGGAATATTGTAGTAATATTAATTTTGATATATAATATGTACAAATAGCTTAATGTATAGGGTTTAAAGATGGAATTCTGTTTGGGGATAGTTATAATACACATTTTATTTATAATTATTTATATTATAAACAGTCATATATAATTCCATTATAATAATTTTTAATAAATACAAGTAGATTTACAATCTACTTATAGAAAATTATAAGATATATTAAAAGTTACAATAATAAATCAAATATCAATTTATTTAAATGACAGTGATCCTTTAAGTGGTGAATGTAAAAGTATGTATGCAGAATTCTAGTAAATAAAAAAATTATTTATTATAAAATAATTTATTTTAAAATAATAATGATAATGATATATTTTAGGTATAAATATTGTTGTTAAATGTCTTGTTTAAAAGATTAATATTATTATTAAATTATTATTTTTATTTAATATTTTATTTTTTTTTTAAATTTTTTTTTTTTTTTAAAAAAAAAAAAAAAAAATGTAAAAATATAAAGAGTGATTAAATAACAATTTGAATAGTGATGAAATATATCTTATGAGTGGTATATAAAAACAATGGAGTAAATCAACCTAAGTTTCTTCTCAATGATCTAATTATAGTATTGGATGTCAAATCATAATTATAATGATAACTAGTGGAAATAAAGGAACAGTTAAGTTTATTGTCATTTGGGAACACAATAGAAAATAAGGATCAATTATCATTACCTAGAAAATGCAGCTATGGTCATATAAGAGAACATTTAATTATCTCTCCAAGATGAATTAATTTCATTATTAAGTTATCTGTTCAAAGGCACTTTTATATAATACAAATCTATAAATGTTATCAACTTATAAAATTAATTTATAGAACTTTAAAGTAATACCTTAGTGATAAGTTATAAGTCTAGTTGAAAATAATTATTTCTTAAATTAAAATAACTTACATATTATAGATAACTTTGCAAATTAGAAAGGATATTTAGTGTGTAATTAATTAGTTATAAAACAATTTACTATCCAAATAGATATTTATTGTTTTTTTATATGAGATGAAAGACGTATAAAGAGGAAATATTTTTTATCTTAGCAAATAGAATTATCTTTTAATAAGAAAAATGCTCAAAAGGATAAAAAGCTATGAAGAGAATCTTTTGATCTTTTGTAATGACTAACTATTATAGAAATGACATATATTATATTATTATAGACTTGAATGAATTTATTTATGTGTATCTCAGAGAGATAAAACTACTAATTAAAAATAAATAAAGAGAAATTGAAGTAAAGTTTACTTATAAACTGACTTTATATCTGCCAAAGTTTGATATTGAAAAATATTAATATAAAATTGTATTTAATCTTTCATAGACTATTTTAATATACTATAGTGCTCTAGTGTTTTAATGCACCTATCATTTTAAACATGTCAAGATCTAAGGATTAGATAATGATACAAGTTCAAAAACTTTTATCATATTATTGTTTGTGATCATTTTTTTCTTAATATGTTTTACTTAAAATTATATGTGTGTTGCTAGCAAGAGGAGAGGAGAACAAACAACTCATAAGGAAAGTTTAATCAGTGTTTGTTACCATGGTGATGTTGAATAAGTCAGGTGAATAAATTATTTTTTAAAAAAAAGAGCAAAGATTTTTTAAAATTTTCTGATTGTATTATTAATGTTTTTAGATACAAATATATAATATGGTTTGGTAAACTATAAATAATGTAAATCACTTTTTATGTAACTAATATTTAGGATTAAAATGATTTAACATATTATTATACTTTCAATTTAAAAGAATGAAGCATATGCTTATATAACTATTATATATAGAGTTCACAAAACAAACTCTTAACAAGCTTTGAAAATATCCTCAACCTCAGAATAAAAATTTGTGTAGTAATGTGGTAATTTAAATTTATGTTCTTTTAGAAAGTATAAAGATTAAAATTCTGATTGTGATAAAACTGTCTTAAATAAATTCAGTAATTCATTATAGTAATATATCTTTAATGATTGTATTATTTGAGGACATTGAATTAAGAAATGGGGTTCTATTGAAATAAATATACCATAACAGTATAATGTGATCTATAAAAATATGAAATAGAATGAATGTTAAAGTGGAAATTTGATTTATGATCTTGAACTTTGTAATGAAAAAAGTATAATATTGACATGTGTCATAACGGAGTTATTTGTTTTGTAACATAATCTATAACATTTATTGATGAATACATAATGGAAAATAAGATTATACTATTAGAAAAAAGTAAGTTAATAGATGCTGAAGATATATAGTGTAGAAAGGATAAGTTAAAATTCCAGGATAGGATAAAATATCACCCTGAAGAACTGATAAGAGCTTTTAGTGGGTTTGATCAAAGTGATAGCCATATTATTTTTACAAAAAGATGAGAGGATTTTCTGATAAAACATGAATGTTATATTTTGTAAGAGCTTGATAAATAAGCTAAGATATATTGGGGTAGAGACATTAAGGTAAAGTGACTACCTTCCAAATTATAACATTTTATATAATAGTGGATTCTTCCATTCCTATATTTTCATACAATAATTTGATAAGATTAGTCTCTTGTCCAAAAAGTTTTATTTATGCTATTACAATATGTAATAGGCATTATAGTTTAGCCAGTTATTTTTTTTTTTTGAATTTATAGTTTTTCTTTCCTAAGTTTTGTTAGAATGGTATCAGAAATAGTAAGACCATACATAAAACAAATATTCTTGAATTCAATCAAAATATGAGTAACTCATTGTTTGAAAATGGTAAATGAGATTAAAATAAGAATGCGAATATGAGTGAGAGAGGTGTAGAGTGCATAAAAATGAATGATAATTTTGATAGAAAGAATCATTGATTTAATTATTTATTTAAGTGCATTATTTGTATTATTTTAAGATCACCACAGCATAAACAATTTCATTAGTAAATTGTATTAATATGTTTTCATACAAATATTAAGTGTGGATATTAAAATATTATATCTTTGTTCAAACAATTTGTATTATAAAGGATTAATTAAATATGTGGAAGATGGCAAGGAAATTATCCATCAGGATGAACTCATAAATGATAAAATTAGTTGATGATATAAATGAAAGCATACAAATTTGTAATAATAAATTTATCATTTGATGGACCAAATGATAAAAATAAAATTTGAATGCCTGAATGAAAAAAATAATATTTCTTTTATTTATTGTAAATGTAAGGAATATTCTTTTAAATTTGTAATTATTGAAATATTAGTTTTGTGAATCAGTTATGTTATACATGATATTTATAATTGTTGTTATTGCTAAAATAATTTGACCAATATCTTTAATTCAGTTTAGAGTTATTTCTATCTTAAAGTCATATGATTAAAGCATATAATCAAAATGAAATTATTACATAAAATATATTTCTTGAATATTTTATTTAAGGAATTATACTAAAGAATTGGAACTTGATAAATTAATTATTTACTATTTTGCGAACTATATTTTTATTAAAGTAATATTTCATTGATTCCTATTTTACTAAATATGAAAACACTTGAAGAATTATATGAAAATTAAAATTTAACATTATCATATGTGTAAAGCATTAAAAGAAAATATTATTTTTAATAGTCACATTCCTAGTTTAAAATCCAGTTAAAATTTATTGTATGCTATAAATTCAAATATTATATTATTCCAAAATACAAGCTACTAATAAAGTATATTAATGTTTGTTTTTAAAAGATAAAATTGAAATAGGTAAATGCTAATTAATTAGTGTATTTAATTGAGTTAGATGATGTGAGGTGATGGTTAAATTATAAAGATTTTGATTAGTACTAAATGATTATTTTTGATGATAGTTATTTGTATAAGTAGGAGAGTAAATATTTATAAATTTAATAAATTATTTGATTTAAAGGAAGTGAGTAGATCACTATTGTTATTATGGTTAGATTAAGTTCCAAATAAGGAGTTTAATTTATGTTTGTAACTGGGAGTGTAATTGTTATTTAGATAACTGGATCTCAACAAAATCCCTTTTGTTATTCAATTATCTAACGATCAATAATTGTTATTATATTTTAGAAAAGGTTAATCATGATCCCTGAGTTTTTAATGTTATTATTAATAGTTTCTTAAATTACAAAAGAGTAGATGAATAATTACTTCAAATGAAATACTATGTTATTCATTGTTTGTTGTAAGAATTTTCCTAATGATTATAATAGGATAGTGGCTGCAGAATTTCTACAATGCCATTGTAGAGTATATTTTATATGCTTCTCAATGTTAAAACCTTTATGTTGTGACCATCCTTGAAGTCTATCTGATGTCTTTATCTTATGTATCATACATTTAGTTCAGTTTAGATAGACGGAGTCTCATCATATCATTTATCATTGAGCTAGTATAGTATATAGTATCATTTATAGTTCATCGTTTCTTTGGGAGGTTACAATCTTGCAGCACTTATAAAATAAAGCTTGATTAGAGGCTATTAGTAAGCTCCATCTAGTGATATATATATATAATTTAATAAATGATTATTATATATTATTATTATTATTATGTTATATTTTGAAAACAGTAAGTTTATGTTGTTTCTAATATATTTGAAAATCTACAAAATGAAAATATATGTTAAGGAGACTTCCACAAAATAAAATAAAATACAACTTTAAAATCATCCAGTATCTTGAAATAAGTATTAATAACTCTAACTTAACCTTTTGAATGCTTTAAATTACCAAATATAAAATTATTTGATAATAATTTGAAATATTGTGATGATTTATATAATTTAACTTCTTATATTTGCTTATCAATGATGAACTATTTTCTCATTTTGCTTCATTCTTTCATAATATTTATTCATGTGTATAATACTAAGAAAACGTTTTAACAACAGCAATATTATTATTAGCCAAAATTATAAAAAAGTACCTATATCTAGAGGCACTGAAAATTTGATATTTTTTATAAACAAAACATTTTATAAAGAGCACATTGATTTAAAAGTTTTTGTTTTATTTCCATCTCAATGACTCTCTAATCTAAGGTAACTTCTGAATTGTTTATTATTTTATTTGCATAATTTCACTGATAGAATATAGAAAGCTAATGTTATTTTTTTTTTAAATTGAGTCAAACCAGAACACTTCCTTATAAAATACATTTCTAAGCCACATAGTTTTTAAATTGTATTCTAATTCATTTCAAATTACATGTGTAATTACTTAATCATGTAGATAAAGATATGAATCCATATTGCATCTTATTTTAACAGGAATATTTATCATGGATCATATAAAATTCATATTTTAATTAGATAAAATATATTAAACATAATCAGTTAAATTTTATTCAGTTTAACTACTTTAAAACATTTATTTAAAAATAAAATTTAAAAACTAGTACTCATCCATAAAATTAAATATTTACAAAAAGTTGTATAATGAACCAATTTTATTTTAATATTTACTTAGTTACAAATGATAAGTTCAATGGGGCTTGTTTAAATGAGACAGTTTTGATTATATTTTATCTATTTCATAAATAAATAAAAAAACATCATAAAATTGCTGTTATAAAAAAGTAAATAATGAAAACGGTATAATTGTAATTTTTGTATGCTAAACATAAGCCAAAGTTGCATAATGATATTACCTATGCATATTTTTTCTTAAAAGTTTGCCCAAAATTATGGCTCAGAATAAACTAAATTCATCCAGGTAAACTTTATATATATACATTTTAAAATATAAATATGAATAGTGATTTTAAGGCATGATAAATAACAAAGAATTACTAATATATCAAATTTTAATTATGTAATTGATTAAGATAACCACGCAACTTTAAAGGGAAATGTAAATTCTTATATACTGAAGATTACTTTAGCTATGCATAGAATCTACTATTATTTGATACTAAATAATTATGCTATAAATCATTAATTTATAGATACAAATAAAATATTTACAATATCATGTGAGATATCATTTACTATAAAAATGTTTTAATATTTGATTTATATACATTATCACTATCACTCACCCAAACAAATATTATGTGATAATACAATGGTTTTTATTTATATTATCATAGTATCTTTTGGTTATATTTCTACATCATTCTAATATTTATCCTATAGATTAAATGTAAATATAAATCAATCATAGTGTCTAGCAACAATGTGTAATAAATATTTGTATACTTACATAAATAGACAAACATAATGTTTTATAATAAAATTTTAAGCCTAATTAATAATTTATATATCTTTTTTTTTTATTAATAGAGATACACACACTCACTTTAATCAGCAGAACACTAAATAAGAGTTCACTCATTGGTTCATTTTATTAAATGATGAAAACAGACTTAGAATATTTTATTGCATTTATACTTAAAAATTATATATACTATTTTATATTTATTTACCAAATGTCAATTAATGGATGATATTAGGGAGGTTTTTTTATCACAAGGTAATCAATATCACTTTATTGTTTTGGATACATGTATAAATACTATTTTTATTGTTGAAATTACTTGTTCAAGTCTTCCTTTGTCAAACAAATTTATCTTTTTCTGTAATAACTTTATGATTTTTTAAAATAAAATTGCAAATCATTATCCTCAATTATAAACAGATTTCTAAAATTTCATGATAAATATATGCACTGAGTGTTTTCTGTATTCTTCTAAGTTTGAATACTCGAAAATGTTAATATGTCAAGTAGAGTTATATGATTATTTGCCTACCTTCATAAATCGGCATGAATTAATGTTACTGTGGCACTATCTATAAGTAAGTCCAGAAGTAATATTTGAAAAATTATTTCTGCTAAAATCGGGTGCGAAAATGAACTTTTAAATATCATCTACTAAGACTTTAATTTAGATCTAGGTCACAAAGTAATTGCTTGTAAAAATCAGTACACTATAATAATGTATAGTATGTTTTATAATGACAGAAAGAATCCAAAGACAAAATTCTTTGTATTGCAATTACAATAGAATTTACATTTTTGGCTTTAAATAGAAATCCTGTAATTTATATTTTTTTATAATTTTCAATTACTGTTTTGTTTTTATTGAATAAAAATAATATTTACGTTTATTTACAATGTTTTTACAAGGTAGATTGTTGTTTTTATATGAGAAAATTCATTTTATGTCCTATACTCATAATTTTGAAATAGATTTAACGATTTTTAGATTATTAAAATTAATGACGAGATTTGTTTTCCTAAATAATGGTTGTTCCTCCGCCCTTATCTCTCTTTTAAAAGAAATCCGATATCAGATACCTTTTTTTTTTATCCAGAGATAATTTTATTGACTATTTTTATTATCTGATGTATAAACAGGCAAAAAGTACAATTTGACAAAAATTTCATTTAACATTTTGAAGTAGTAAAGATTTAAAAGAATAGTGAAATCAATAATTAATGGCCTAAGTGATTTTTGCAGTAGAGCAAGGGCAGACTCCGAGATGTGATGTGATGTGATGTATTTGGCTTCTCCTTAAACGAAGTCAAGAATATCTCAGCAATTATGCCCATATAAACCTGTTAGCCATTTTATTCTCCATTCCCCACTCTTAAGTCTTCCCATATTCTGCCCCATCCCATTTCCACAACATAATCTTTGTCAACTCTATGGCCTTTATATCTAAATCCCCCTTATCTCTTCGCAAACCCAACATAAAAACTAATAACTCACTTTCTGTATAGTCACTTTGTTCATGTCTATTCTCCCATAACTTCATTATCTGTACCCTTTCTGCTTTCAAGCATTTACATTCAATCAACAGATGCCTAATATTTTCTATACCTTCCTTACACAATTTGCACACTAAATTATCCATGGTTTTCCATTTACATGTATATTCTCTTGTTGCTAAAGATCCCGTTCGAGCCTTAAATAATAAACTACTTTCCTTACTATTATCATAAATTAACTCGCATCCAATATTCCGTTTACTTCTATATATATTTAAACTCTTCTTACCCTCCATACTAGTTCTCCATCTCTCCAACTCCCTATTTTTTATTAATGCTTCTATTCTTTTATCCCATTCCTTACCACTATAACACTCAACAATCCTCCTAACACAATCATCCCACCTTTTATACAAGTATACTGATATAAATTCTTTATCCAAATCTTTCGCATACCGCATTACCTTTCTCACCCATCTTGTTACCTGCCCTTTACTCATAACCCAATTGAACACTATTTTTGCTATTCTTTTACTATCCATAAACTGCAACCTACCAAACATTTTCATTTTACTTTTTGCATCTCTCATATAAAAACTTGACCATCCCATTTCTCCTTGAATTGCCTCCTTTGCTGTCCACATCTCTGCATCTAATGCATGTCTTCCTACTTCCCTTTGTACTTTCTCTAAATAATCTAAAACCCTTTTACTAACACATAATGCATCATTACCATATGTTAACCCTGCTACTGCAACTCCCTTCCATACTATTCTAGCTACATCATATTTATTATATGAAAATACTGTTAGTTTCTTTACCAAACCCTTTCTTTTCTTTGCTTCATTTACCAATTTTTTCTCCCATTCATCCAAGCAATTTTCCTGATTACATAAGATGATTCCCAAATACCTATATCTATCCACCACACTTAACTTTATATCCCCCAATAAAAATTCTACATCTTCTCTTTCCCCAGTATTAACCATCATTATATTTGATTTTTCTTCACTAAATTTAATCCCCATCTCTTTACCCACCCTTGCACATGTCCTCAACATAATTTCCATATCTTCTCTTCTTTCTGCACACAAAAAGATATCATCTGCAAAAAAAAAGACCCGACAAAATATATACTCCCTTGCCACCTATTAATGGTATCTCTACCCCTCTTCCTAGTCTTTCTATTGCTTTCTCCATTTCACTCAAAAACAACAAAAACAAAATAGGTGACATAGGGCATCCTTGCCTTAATCCCACCCCATTTTTAACTTTAACTGATTCTATATCCCCTAACTGGTAAGTATAATAATTATTTTCATATAATTTCTTAATAATATTTACTAAAGCTTCATCCATTCCCAAATTGGCTAACCTTACCCATAATCTATTTCTATTTACTCTATCATATGCTTTCTCTATATCTATAAAACTCATATATAATGATCTACCTGAATTCCTACTCATCTCCATAAGTTGTGTAACTACAAACAAACTATCTCCTATATGCCTATCTGACCTAAAACCTCCTTGCATTTCCCCCACTACATTATTCTCTTCCATCCATTTTACAACTCTTCCAGCTACCATATATGAGAAAACTTTATATAAAACTGATGTTACCACTATCGGTCTATAATTATTTAACTTTCTATGATCCTTACCCTTTCCTTTAAATAATAATCTTATTCTTGTATTACTCCAACTAACCGGAAAAACTGTCTTCTGTGCCATTTTATTAAAACATGATAATAACTTTGCTTTTGCTCTATGCCCTAAATTCATTACCATCTCTGCTGCCCATCCATCTAAACCTCTCACCTTTCCACTTTTCAATCTCTTCCCTGCCTCATTCAATTCATTTTTTGTGAACCTAATATTCCCATTACTAACTGCTTTCATTTTTTCTATCACTACTTCCTTCACATCTAACATCTTTTCTATATCCATTACATATCTATTTAAGATTCTCTCTACCTCTTCTCTAGAGCTACACTCTATTCCCTCATCATTTATTAATACTATCTCTCTTTCCCCTACATTTCTCCTTTTAATGTAATTCCAAAATTTTTTACTCCCATCTCTTCCACTTTTATTAATATCCTCCAACAATTTACTATTTAACTTCATCCTCTCTCTATAATTATCCATTTTAGCCAACTTCTTCTTTTCTAAGTACTTTCCCCATTTAGCATTAATATCATTTTCACTTTCTTTGTTCTTAATAGCACACTTATATTCTCTGCATGCTTCTTTCCTCTCTTTTACACTTTTACTAACTCTCATTTTTTATTACTTTTATTCTTCTGCATATTCTCAACTAAAACCCTATTTGCCACTTTTTCTATTTCACCACACCAGTCCTTATACTCATCCCCATCCAACTGCTCCATGGTTTCTTCAACTTTTATTTTATATTCTTCCAACTTATTCTTATCATTCACTCTCCATCCACATCTTTCACTATTATTTCTACCTTTATTTCTATCCTCCATCACATTACTAACCATTTCTATTACAATAAAATTATGATCACTATTACATACTCTCTCTTCATTATCAAACACCTTAATTTTCCGTATTTTATTCATTCCCTCTTTCTCTACCAATACATAATCTATTGTGTGAAATACATTATTCCTAGACCATGTGTATTGTCCCTCATACATATTTGATAAATTCCCAATGCTCAAATTTACTCTTTGACAAAATTCCTTCAAAAACTGACCATTCTTATTATCTACATCATCAATTTCTTCAATATGTCCATTCATATCCCCTATAACCATTATTCTCTTCCCCTTTTCTTTAAAAATTTGTATATCCTTAACTAGGCATTCATATATACTACTGTTCCACTCCATTACAGTTTGACTATCTCCAGTAGCTATATACACTACAGCCACCATCCATTCTTGTCTACCCAACCTTATTTCAAACCACAAATGCTCTTGACATTTAACAATATTTAAATATTTCCTCGATATAACACCTATACCACCACCCCTTTTTTCTTTTTCTTTTCTGTTTACACCCTGCCATACCACCTCTTCCAAAATAGGTTCTTCTTCTTCTCTTAGATGAGTTTCCACTACTGCTAATACCTCCAGCTCTTCATTTTCAATTGCTTTATTTAATTCCAGCCACTTTTCTGGTCTCCTACCACCTTGCATATTCAAAAACCCAATTTTAACAATTTTTTCTTTCCTAACTATTCTTTTATAAATTCTTTTGATTCTTTCTTCTCCATTACATTTATAACAAACTTTCTTACCATTAATCTTACAAAACCATTCCCTCTCCACATCTACACTTATATCTAAATCAACCATCTTTTGCTTATTTCTTATATCCCCTCCATTCGTCTTGTTTTTGATAATATTACAATTTAAAAGCCCACCCCCCTTTAAAAGTTTCCCGAATTATATTCTTTAAATATCAAACTCCCTAAAACTTCACTTCCTTGTTTTCCTAAGTGCAATCCATCTTTACTATATAACTCCCTCTTTCCAATAAACCAATCCCATACATCCACAAACACAACATTATTTCTCTCTCTCAATTTTTTCACTCTCTCATTTATAGAACATGCTCTATCTAATATAAATTCAGTGGATCGCTGCGCCAATCATTTACTAATGGGGTTCGAACTTTTTATTATAAATTCTAAGCAATAAACGCTTCGATTACCTTTTTTAATAATTAATAAATAAAATACACAATTTTTAATAAGTGACGCATGTATTCTTAATATATATATATTTTAATCAATAAAAAAGATTTTATAATATAATTTTCAGCTTAAGTATAAAAAATATTTTTATAATATAATTTTCTGATTAAATATATAAATAAATATTATAAATCAAATAGTAAGCAAAAATTTTAAATGACTTCTCGAATCAGAATTTCATATTTTTGAAAGGTACTTTGGGGCCATTAAAATTTTCTTTATATAGAACAACACAAATTTAATTAGGAAAGTGAAATTTTTTTAATACAAATTTCTTTAACTTGTATTTTAAAAGATTAAACAACCCAACGAAATATTGATTTCGAAATATATATGCACACATGCGATGTTTTCTTAAAATAATAATCTTCTTATATTTCAAAAACTTTTTGATAATTTTTAAGATTTTAAGAATTTTTCAAATTAATCAGGATGCTATTTCTAATAGAATTTTATAATAATAATACAATTTAAAATATTATCTAAACACAGAATATATTGTTTTAAAATAACAAATTTGCTGAAAAAAAAAAGGATAAATATAACCTAATAATAAATTTGTTCACCTTTTCTCTTCACTCTCTCTCTCTCTCTCTCTCTCTCTCTCTCCCTCTCTCTCTCTCTCTCTCTTTATATATACATGATATAAAAACGATATTAAAATTGTATTTAAATCATATTCATACATATATTATGCTAATTTTAACAGATTATAGGACAAGTTTGCGAATAAAGGAGAAAAAAAACCACTTTGATTCTTCTTCGAGGTCTTAAAGGACCTAAATAAAAAAATCCTAATGTCCACTTCATATATTCTTATCGTTGCAACTATTACTACTATGTGATTATTCTCATAGTAAACAAATCACAGGCCAACATGCATCAACCAGTGTGGAGAGTTTAGGGACTTATTACCTCTGAAGTTAAGTTTTAAAAAAAAAAGTCTTTTTTTCTCAGAATATCAGTTAGCTTTATAGGAATAAGATAAAAGATAGAATGAATACTGAGTGGATTTTTTTTTTGTAATAAATACTTACAGTCATGACAGAAAAACTCAATATATGCCTCTTATTTCCAGGAAACTGTAAATCCTCTAGCTAAAATGCTGATTGATGGTCATGTGTAGATGTAGTAAGAATGCCTAAAGATTATATTGTATTTATGTACTTACAACTGCACATCATTTCGAGAAAAGAAGATTGAGTGAATTGGAAGAATTGTCTAATAATAAAGGAATATTGTTGGATATTGTGAAGTTTAAAAAAGGTGAAACAATTGATTTAAAAAGTAGACTTGTACGTTATCACAGGAGTATAAGTTGAAAGTAGAAATGGAGTCGGTTTAATTATAAATGAAAAGTGAAAGAACAATTTATCAAAAGAGTGGCAAGATTAGTTATTCAAATTAATGGAAAATACTAAATGCACATAATTCAGGTTTTCACCTCAATAATTTATCACTATGATGAAGAAGTAAGAGATCTTGAAATGGATGTTCAAGATCAGTCAAACAACATTTTAAAATTCTCGTGCGAAACTTTAATATCATAATCGAAAAATAATTAAGTAAAAGCCTTATGCTATTTTGATTATAGTAATAGAAATGAGAGAGGATAAAGTTTTGTGGAGTTTTCAGAAGAAAGAAACTATATATTAAAACATTCATTTCTTACATAGATATGGAAACATAAAATTGAAAGTAGGCAGAATTGTATTACATCTTAGTTATTAAGAAATATATATTTCAAGATTGTTTTGTAATTAATAGATTCAAATCAAGAAGCGAT
Organism: Epiperipatus broadwayi; assembly: GCA_028023455.1. NCBI lineage: Eukaryota > Metazoa > Onychophora > Udeonychophora > Euonychophora > Peripatidae > Epiperipatus > Epiperipatus broadwayi. The sequence continues at coordinate 5,697,927 of JAQFVV010012439.1, read as the reverse complement.
AGTGAAATGTAAAAATATAATGCATTTAACTAGTATAGAGTTATGGGAAGAAGCTAAACTGTCAGAAATTTTTGTTTTAAAAAAATTGTAATAACACACTAATAAAAAAATATATATACCGGTCCAAACACATTAGATTATACGTGAATAAAACGTTAACTAACAAAAGTAAGTGTTTTTTTCTTGTTAAAGTTAAAATAAATGATACAAAATAAGAATTAATAAAATATTAATTAACAACGTATTTTAAAACACAAAATATATTCAATATTTTTGGCAATATGTTCAGGATTAAGTCCTTACTAAAAATTTTTTTGTAGTTCAACAGTATTATGAAATGTCTTTTTATTTAAGCAATTACTTAATAGTAGGAAAAATATAATTGTAAATATCTTACCGATTGAATTTAAGTTATAAGTACTTTTTTTCTTGTCAACTTGTTTTCTGAAGCTTGATCTTGTTAATGACGATGCCTTCCCATTATCCATTCTCTTATTAATCAGCTATAGTTGAGTTACTGGAAATGACTTTGCAATAACATTAAGTCTATAGTTCAGCAATCGCAGAAAACTAGGAGTAGGTGTATATTAGATAGTCAGAGTTCCATTTTCAGCAGCAAAGAGTAGATATACTGATGGCAGACACTTTAGCATATCATTGGTAATATTTTACTATAAGCCTTCCACAGCATTAGGTCTCTAAGATATCAGCCTTCCCAGGGTTTGATATTGGCCATTTTGGTTATTTCACCTTTTAAAACTGCTGGAGATTCCAGGCTTTAATTAAAGTCCAGAGGCTGAATAACTTCTTTATGGCAAACAGATGAAAAAACAAATCAATTAAGGACTGAAATAGTGACTAAATTAAATGCCATATATACCACACTTATTAGTCATCATTGTTTTGCAGGAAGCACCATTTCTTTTGCTTTAATTAGTTGTTTTTTTTTTTAACTTGCAGGTAAACCTTCTGCATGAGACAATTATTCATACCTATGCATATGCTAGCTTTCAAATTTTACTCTCGTTGCTAAGAAACAATTTTCGTTTCTAATTTTTTATTACAAATGAATTCTTAAATATATGATAACAAATGACTTTTTAAATTTTACCAAATAAAGATTAAAAAAACAACATATATTTTTATGATATGCACTTTACAATATATCTGTTACTAAAAATATATACTTTACATCTAGAATTTCTTTTACATGAAATTATTATTTTTTTCTTGATAGGATTTTAATCAATTGCTGAAAGTTGACTAATTTCATTTATTAATATAGCTTCATTCCTACACACTCTAAATGCGTAAATTGACATTATGTATAGTGTATTTCAAGTGAAAATAAGTTATTAATAATTTAAATTTCTTGATATCTAATAAATATAGTGAAATATGAAAGATATTAAGAAGAAACACAAATAGTATAACTTCAAAATCGCATTAAAATAATCCGCATAAAACGAGACCCAGGTGTATATATATAAAAATAAATTATATGTATAAACGTGGATAATATGTTATAAAATTGATTCTACAAGAGTATGTCGATAATTATAAAATATTATAGTAATAAATTTAAAACATCATTTCTTATTTATTAAGTCAGGCTTTTAATATAGCATGACTAAAGTGAATATTAAAAAATATATTAGTATATTCTCATGCATATAAATGTAAATTAAACTAGTTGCTGATTATAATATACATTTGCATATTAGCTTATGTAAATTGACATAGCAGCTGGCTATATCATATGGTTTAAATGACCAGTGCTTGATAAGAGGAATGCTGTTGGCACTTATATTTATGGAGTTCTAGATTTAATTGTGGGCAATGCTTATTTTACTTTTTGCTTTTATTATCTTGAAAGTCTGAGTTCAAATCCCCTATATTTACAATTAAGTTCCAGGTATAAGAATGCATGTATTTCAAATCTTACACATTAAGCCTGTATTCTGCCCATTCCACTTCTATGTATTTAAATGGATACTGTCCTATACATGAGGGGTCAGAGTGACTTGAGGTCAACATGGGCATAATAACAATATTGGCATCAGCATGGGATTTGGGCATTCTATCATCAGATTTTCAATGGTATGGATGGCTGAAGAGTTGGATGTTGGATTAGATTGAAGCCTGTCCATTAAAGTATAAAGATTTGCTTAGTATAAACTGAGCACTGATTATATATGAGTGTGGGAGATGATAATCTGGACCAACTGATGAGTGCTGGTTGAGCATTGGTAATTATTTATCTTTTCTACATGTGTGAGGCCATGTGTATCAGTATTTATGAGATAGTGTGAATAGTTAAAGGTTACTTGAAAGTCTGAGTTCAAATCCCCTATATTTACAATTAAGTTCCAGGTATAAGAATGCCTGTATTTCAAATCTCTGTTATATAAATGAACATAATGAATAATTCTCTCCATATTGGGATTGCAAAACTGATAATACAGGGCAAATACCAATTGGGCTTTATCATCATCATAAATCTTATTTTTGGAATTAGTAATGTCTATTTAGTAATAAGGGGCATCTAAAACCAATATTAACATCTTTGTGCATAATCGATATTATATTTGAATGTAAATTTGAAGCCATGAAAAAAACATAATTTAGAGCAATATAAAAAAAGACTTAATTAAAATTGATTACTCTAGGTTCATGCTTGACAAACAGATAATGAAAATTTAATAATAGACATAAATTTGATAGAACAATCTAATTCTAAATCATGGATTGACATGCTTTACATCCCTAATATACATTCAAAAATAATATTGATTATGCAAAAGAATTTTAATATTGGATTTAGATGGCCTTTATCACTAAATAGGCTAGTTAATAATTCCAAATATATGGTTAATGATGATGATGGAGAAACATGTGCAGACTTAAAATCGAGAATCACTCAGCATGCTCACTTATATAACAGAGCTAAATGTGCCAGTGCTTATAGCTCAGTATTTGTAGACCATGCAAAAAAATCTGGTCATTCTTTTAAACTTACTGATGCTGAAATTATTTGCCTAGAAAATAATAATAACAAACAAAAAGTAAAAGAAGCATGGCACATAATTAACTCTAAGAACTCCATAAATATAAGAACCAATAGCATTCTGCTTAGCAAAACATTGGTCATTTAATGCAATGATATAGCCAATTGGTAGGGCAATTTACACATGTAAATACATAAATCTACTATAATCTGTGACTAGTTTAATGCATGTTTATATATATGAGGATATACTGTATTTTCTAATATTCACATAAGTGGTGTTTTGACAAAGATACAATGCATTGAGAACTGGCTTAGCAAAATAATAAATGTTGTTTTATTACCATACTATTTGATAATTATCTACATTCTCTTGTAGAATTTACTTATATATATATATATATGTTAAAACGAAGATTTGCATGGGTTAAATATATAAAATACATATTTTGTGGGTTCATCCATGTTAAAAACTTTTAATATTAATATACTGACATTTCGACTTGGTCACACAAGCCATCCACAGAGTTATAAAAGGTAGAAAGACGGTTGTAGAGGCGCTACAATCACTGATTTGAATAAAATGTTAAAATTCCACCAATAGCAAAAAATGTTAAATTTAGGAATGTTTTTTAAAAAAATCTTTCCAAATAGGAGGAAGTTTACATGTATCATCTCGCTTATTGATACAATCTGGCCTTTTAAGTATCTCAATGGCTTCTCTAATTTTGCATTGGTAGAGATTATCACATCTGGATATGATCCTGGTACTAGAAAAATCAATTTTATGACCTGAATCTATAGTATGGAGTGAGAGTGCTGATGATGATGAGTGTTGTTTAACTGCATTAGCATGCTCATCTCTCCTAACACTGATGCGACGATTACTCATACCTATGTAAGAAGCTTTACAATTTTTACATGAAATTTGATAGACACCATGAGATTCAAGAGGGATTGAATCCTTAGGCTTGGTTATTATATTGCTGATCTTTTGATGAGCAGAAAATGCTGTATCTATATTATAGTGTTTTAATATACGTCTGATACTGTCTGTAGTTCCTTTTACATATGGAACACAAATCTTAATAGCTGATTTATCATCTTTTTGTTTCCTATTTTTTCTATTTTGGGCTTGAAATAAGGCTTTTTTTATAAATTTGTAATTATAACTATTTGCTAATAAAACACTATTAATATGATTTATTTCTTCTTTCAGATGTGTCTCATCTGAAAGGTTAATTGCTCTATTTAAAAGAGTTTTGGCTACAGAAACTATCTGAGTTGGGTGATGATGAGAATGGAAATGCAAATATCTGTCTGTGTGTGTATCCTTTCTGTAAATAGAAAAAGATAAACTATTTGGTGTTCTGGTGACTAGAACATCAAGAAAAGGGAGTTTTCCATCAGACTCTGTCTCCATTGTAAATTTAATATGAGGATGCATATTATTTAAATGTAAGAAAAAATTATCTAATTTATTTTTTCCATGTTGCCATATGACAAAAGTGTCATCTATGTATCTGAGCCAAATGAGAGGTTTTAAAGATGATGATTCTAAAGCACGAGTTTCTATATATTCCATGAATAAATCAGCTATTACTCCTGAGATAGGTGAGCCCATAGGAGTACCAAAAACTTGTCTGTAATGCTGTCCATTGTATACAAAATATGTATTTAAGAGACAATGTTTAATTAAAGCAATAATATGGTCTGGTAAATTGCAACGTTGTGAGATTATATTTAAAGCTTCATCAATTGGAATGTTTGTAAACAAAGACACGACATCAAAACTGACCAGAATGTCATTAGCATTAATTTTTAAACTTTTTAAAACAGAAATAAAATGAAGAGAGTTTTTAATATATGATTTAATAGATGGGATTGTAGGTTTAATGAAATCCGATAAGTATCTGGCTAAAATATGAGTTGGAGAACCTATTGCACTTACTATTGGATGAAGGGGGGTATCTGGTTTGTGAATTTTTGGAAGTCCATAAAATTTTGGACAGACACAAGATTTTTCACGAGGGATTATTTTATTTTTTATCTCTGTTTCAATAGGTGATTTATTAATAATAGCTTTTGTTGTTTTTTCCAAATATGTAGTATGATCTCTTTTTGATAGTTTATAAGTTTTATCATTAAGCAGATCTAAAATTTTATTATGGTAAATGTCACGATCCATTACAACTGTGGCATTACCTTTATCAGCTGGAAGTACAACAATTGATTTGTCCGATTTTATATTATTTAATGCTTGTCTTTCTTTCAAATATTATTTTTAGGAAGCTTAGCTTTTTTAAAAATATTACAAATCTCAGCTCTAGCCAAATCAGCCGATGTAGAATCAATTTTCTCAAGAGCTGATTCAACATTACAAACAATTTTCTCAAAAGGTATCTGGGAAGGTGTTAAAGCAAAATTGAAACCTTTTTCTAAAACCGAAATTTCATCCGTAGAGAGGGCTTTCCTAGATAAATTATAAATGGTTTTTTGATTTGGATACATAATGTTTGGGGATTGTGTTCTAATTAGCATTTGCAATTTTTTCTTTTGCTTTGCTGTTACAAATTCCGAATCTTTAAATGATCTAAAACTTGCAATACGATCAAAACTAGTCCACAGTAAAGGATGTATTTTATTACTAAGGAATATACGTAAATGTAGCAATACTTTATCAATTTTGTCTAAATTTTTCCAAGTTTCTTTAATAAAAGAGTTTAAAATAATATTGCTAGTTTTCCTTAGAATTTTATTAACATTATAATTGTTCTTGTGAACACAATTTTACAGCAAGTGGGTATAACATTGTGATTTTTGCACGCTAATAAAAATGATAAATTACAAAGTAACTTACATTTCTTAATCCACGTTCTTTCAAATATACGAATCTGTTTAAAAATTTCCTCCCCGTAGAGGTTAATAATGTTAAAACGAAGATTTGCACAGGTTAAATATATAAAATACATATTTTGCGGGTTCATCCATGTTAAAAACTTTTAATATTAATATACTGACATTTTGACTTGGTCACACAAGCCATCCACAGAGTTATAAAAGGTAGAAAGACGGTTGTAGAGGCGCTACAATCACTGATTTGAAGAAAATGTTAAAATTCCACCAATAGCAAAAAATGTTAAATTTAGGAATGTTTTTTAAAAAAATCTTTCCAAATAGGATGAAGTTTACATGTATCATCTCGCTTATTGATACAATCTGGCCTTTTAAGTATCTCAATGGCTTCTCTAATTTTGCATTAGTAGAGATTATCACATCTGGATATGATCCTGGTACTAGAAAAATCAATTTTATGACCTGAATCTATAGTGTTAGGAGAGATGAGCATGCTAATGCAGTTAAACAACACTCATCATCATCAGCACTCTCACTCCATACTATAGATTCAGGTCATAAAATTGATTTTTCTAGTACCAGGATCATATCCAGATGTGATAATCTCTACCAATGCAAAATTAGAGAAGCCATTGAAGAGATACGTAAAAGGCCAGATTGTATCAATAAGCGAGATGATACATGCAAACTTCCTCCTATTTGGAAAGATTTTTTTTAAAGAACATTCCTAAATTTAACATTTTTTGCTATTGGTGGAATTTTAACATTTTATTCAAATAAGTGATTGTAGCGCCTCTACAACCATCTTTCTACCTTTTATAACTATGTGGATGGCTTGTGTGACCAAGTCGAAACGTCAGTATATTAATATTAAAAGTTTTTAACACGGATGAACCCGCAAAATATGTATTTTATATATATGCACATATAAATATACAATAAATCAATTGGATATATATGTATCATTTTTATATATCCATGATCACCTTTTTTTGATCTTGAAATAGAAGCTATAACAATATATGTTATAAAAATACACATCCCTCATTTCTGAACATTCTTATTTTTTGGCATCTGTTACTGACAAACATGACACTGACCTAATATTTATCCATATAGATAACTAGTCGTTTTTTTTAATTTGCATCAACATTTATGTTTTATTAATAAATATAATAATAACAATCGTATATTTTCTCTCTTTTGGTTCTTAAAATTCATAGATATAATAATTGTTTCTTCTATGACAGAAGATTAATTTTGTATTTTAACTTTGTATTATTTTAAAATATCATGAGGCTCAATACGACTCCAGCTTATAAATTCCTATTTCAGCAGCATATGTTTTTCTTCTCATTTCTATGTCATTTACTATAAGTTTTAGTAACTAATAGCTGACGATAATAATAATTAATAAATCTCTATCCTGTGCTTTTCTACTTTTCCTTTAAGCTTTAAATATATGTCTTGAATGCTATGACATCAATTTATCTTAATATATATATATATCTTATAATTAGCTGCACAAAAATGCGTGTGGTTAACTATCAGGAGAACTTTTATTTCTCTTTGTGGTCTTAATATAAAACAGCAGGAAAGATTTCAAATGTTTATTATATTTTTTTTGTCACGTGGCTGTTATTATTACTATAGGGCCATTTATATGGCAAACAAACACGAATAAGTTTCTCACTAACATTCTCCAGAAAAGTCAGTTCATTATTTATCATTGAGTTTTAGATCAAGAATATCATGTTATTTTTTTCAATTGCTTGAGTTTTTAA